>PVJN01003139.1:0-104946 GCA_004026805.1 Lasiurus borealis | reverse complement strand
CTTGAAAATTAATTCCCAAATAATGCTGAAAATTTAAGGAGAAAAGTGCTTACAATTTGGAAAATATAAGCAAGACAAATGCATCTACATGCAGTAGATGCTAATTTCTTTTTAAAAAATATTTTATTGATTTCAGAGAGGAAAGGAAAGCGAGAGAGAGAAACATCAATGATGAGAGAGAATCATTGATCAGCTGCCTCCTGCACACCCCACAATGGGGATCAAGCCCATAACCTGGGCATGTTCCCTGACTGGGAATCAAACCGTGAGCTTCTGGTTCATACTAGTAATTGAAGCTCAACCACTGAGCCACGCTGGCCGGGTGATGCTAATTTCTAGCAAGCTCGTATTTTAAGGACTTCGAGGGTCATTTTTGTCCTTAAGTCTATAGCAACAAAGTCACATATTTATGAGCAAATATTATGTCCTCTTTTCCTGCATCCATGTATAATCACACCAGTAGTGTAAACTATAATCATTTTCACCAAAAAAAATCTAACATCTTAAACATTTTAATTTTGGATTAACTCAGTAATCTGATTCAGGCTCTTTTTGTTGCAGTGACCATAAGATGAGTGATAATGATCGAGAAATAAAATCTACAGTAATAAAAGAGAAACATGAAAATTAACCATCCTCCACTATACCCATAAGCCATGCCCACCAGCCAATCAGGAGCGAGCATGCAAATTACACAGCCAAGATGGCAGCTGATCGTGGAGTAAGCAGGAGGCTTGGGTTTTCCCAGCAGTGGAGGAAGTCAAATTTTCTGCCCACTTTGGCTGGCCCTGGGCTCCTTTCAAAGCCACAAAGTTTCAATTATAGAAATAAATAAATCCCAATAAAAATGGCTGCAGCCACAGAGAGAGCAGGAGGCTTGGGTTCCCCTGGTGATGGAGGAAGCCAAACTTCCTGGCCCGCCCTGGCCTCCTCTCAAGCCTACAAAGTTTCAATTATAGAAGGTAAATCCCAGCCCAGGCCAGTTTGGCTCAGTGGATGGAGCATTGGCGTGTGGACTCAAGGGTCCCAGGTTTGATTTCAGTTGGGGGCATGTACCTTGGTTGGAGGCACATCCCCAGTAGTGGGTGTGCAGGAGGCAGCTGATTGATGTTTCTAACTATCCCTCTCCTTTCCTCTCTGTAAAAAAAATCAATAAAATATATTTTTAAAAAATAAAAAATAAATTCCAGATCACAGGGTCTCCTCTTGGGCCACTGGGGGTATGGCCAGCCTGCAAACCACCACAGGCCCCTCACTCAGGCCTCCCCCTACCCTAAGGGAACCCCCACCCTTATCCTGGACACCCTCAGGGCAAACCAGGCCCCCACCCATACACCAGGCCTCTATCCTATCTAATAAAAGAGTAATGTAGAAATTGACCATCACTCCAACACACAATATGGCTGCCCCTATGTGGTCAAAGACCCTGCTCCCATGTGGACACAAGATGGCCACCACAAGATGGCCAGCAGGGGAGGGCAGTAAGGAGTGACCGGGTCAGCAGGGAAGGGCAGTTGGGTGGGACCAGGTCTGCAGGGAAAGGTAGTTGGGAGGAACCAGGCTGGCAGGGGAAGGCAGTTAGGGGAAATCAGGCTGGCAGGGGAGCAGTTAGGCATCAATCAGGCTGTCATGGGAATGGTTAGGGAGCAATCAGGCTGGCAGGAAGAAGCAGTTAGAGGCAATCAGGAAGGCAGACAGGTGAGCAGTTGGGAGCCAGCAGTCCTGGATTGTGAGAGGGGTGTCTGACTGCCCCTTTAGGCCCGATTTTACTGGGCTTAAATGGCAGTCGGACATCCCTCAAGGGTTTCCAAATTGAAGAGGGTGTAGGCTTGGCTGAGGGCCCCTTTTCCCTCTGTGCACCAGGCCTCTCGTAGATTATAATCTGAGAGGGAAAGTTGTTAAAGTCCCCTATAATCATAATGGGTTTGTCATGGGTAGCCCTACAGCTTTGGAAGTAACTGCACTATGTCTCTATACACCCTTCTCTAAGACTAGTGCTCATGCCCGTAAAGCAGAGAGTGATATTATGGTTCTCCATGGAGGAGAGGATGAGTCAATACATAAAGCTTAGGCTATGAACCTATTGCAAGATGACATATAAATGTCACCCTGTGAGCTGTGGCTGCTTGGAGCTCAGACTCAAGAAAGATTCTGAGGCTGTGTCCATTAGAGATGTCTGCCATGGGCCTCAGAGGTGGAGAGTCGGCAGAATTCCTATATGGTATCATTTACTCTTGTTATATCACCTCAATACTTAATGCCTAACCATTAATTAGCTATTTCCCACCAGAAATAAACTTCTTAGAAAGGTATATTCCCTGCAAGAACTCAGCCCTCAGTTAAAATGATTTCATAATAAGAGAGAGCATCTTAAAGAAACCTAACATCATCAAAACGACCGAGAAGGAAAGGGGAGGATGGAAGTAAAAGAAGGCATAGAAGTGATAGAAAAAAATAAAATTATATTAAATTTAAAAAATCAAATATCTTGGTCAAATGCATATTGTTTTTTTTGTGTTTTTTTTAAATATATATATTTTATTGATTTTTTACAGAGAGGAAGAGAGAAGGATAGAAATTTAGAAACATCAATGAGAGAAAGAGAGAGACATCCATCAACTGCCTCCTGCATGCCCTCTATTGGAGATGTGCCCGCAACCAAGATACATGCCCTTGACCGGAATCGAACCTGGGACCTTTCAGTCCACAGGCTGATGCTCTATCCACTGAGCCAAACCAGTCTTGGCAAATGCATATTGTTTTAAAAAATTATGAGTCATTTGGAGACTGGGAAGCGAAGTTGCTTAGTCTAGGGAGGTATAGTAATGCATCTGAATGCAAGTCCCTAAAAACATACCCAGCCATGCTGCCCACCTTCACAGGCATTCTCGTCTCTTTTCATTCAGACTTTGGGTTTAAGACTCACAAGATCACTCAAGTCTTTTCCTAATGCTTTTACTACTTAGTCATTTCCTCATAAAGTTGTCTATTTCTGTTAGGGATTTTTGTCATATCTTTTGGCAAATCAAAATATCTGACATGGAAAAACAATCCATCAAAACTACCTTTTGGAATGCATACTGTGTAGACATACATTCTTGGTTGTCTGAATAGTGTTATATAGCTGCGGTCACTAAATAACTTGGAATATACATATTTTTTTGGTTTACTTGTGGAGCATTTGCAATTTTAGTCATTAAATGAGCTTTGCAGGTGTGCAAATACCCTGTTAATCCTGGTGTTTTCTGAAACACTGCTCGCCACATCAACCCATACTTCGGAAGACTGGCAAAATGGAGAAGCTTTTTCAAAGCCCAACAATAAATTAGCAAGACAAGTTGTATAACAAGTGGAACTTTGTTGAGTTAAAAAATAAGACCACCTGAAGTCTTATTTTTTTAAGCCATCCAGGATTGCATTTTTTTTTAAATGCAAAACCAGATATGACCACTCTTGCCTGTCCTTTGTTTTGCTTTCCATGTAAACATTATTTGCTTGATACATGGGGGTGGGGGTGGGGAAGCGTTCCCTAACCTGGACTTCTCATTATATATATATTTTTAAAAAAAATTAAGAGCGCTTTGGTGAGTTTTTTTAATCTGGGGTATTTCTTTTAGGAAGCACTTGGGTGTAGGAAAGAGAAACCGTCTGAGCATCCCTAGGATGATATGCAGCTTTAAGGGCATGTTAGTAATGAAACTGTGTGGATGATAAGAGGCACCTAGTCAAAAACATACGTACCTTTTCAGTGTTTGTTAATGGTCTTTCCACACAGCGTGCGAGGTGATCGCACACATCCCCACAGTAACTTCGCTTTTTTTCTGTTTCTGTAAGAGAAAGGTAATCCGATATGCAATTCCCATTGTACAGTCCGCCTGAGCTATGAGCTTCTAAAATGTGTCAGTAACAGAAGTCAGGAGTCCGGCTTTATGTTTCGCTGTAGCAGCCAAGAATTCAGGTTCTACGCTGGACCCCAATTCTGTAAGTTACATGGGGGAGTAATTCACTCGGGTCTACACAAGGAGGTTAATAATGCCTCTTAGACTTGGATGTCATGAAGACAACCCGAAAAAAAAAAAAGAACAATTTCTTAAGCATGATTGCCACCCAGTTGTGCTGAAACTTCAACTATTTTTAAAAGGATCCCATACATATTCGTTCTTATGAACGTACAATCATTGGCGCACTATGAATTTGGTAACCCTTTTGTATAAACAGTTCTCAAAAGAGAGTATGAACTTAGCACTAAGAAGCATATAGGCATCTTAAACATCCTTTGATGGTCGGCCTAAGAGAATCGTGTTTATTTTTTTGCTACATGTGAAAGTTCATTCTCAGGATCAAGTTTATTTTGTCCACTAACTTTGTTAACCTTTCCAATTTCTTCAGTATTCGGTGCCTTTTCAAAAGGAGCTGTTAGGATAGAACGGTTGCATCAGGGTTAAAGGTCAGAGCCATTACCGTGTTAACCTAAAGCATATACGCTGTTCCTTGAGCTCAAAATGTGTTTCTGATGACTTTTTAAAAATAAAAAAATGCCAAAAAGAGTACAATAGCAGTGCCTGAGGCATCTATGAAACCTATGTCCGCTAGATTTTTGATAAAACTCTTAAAACATTTCGACTGGTACAGAAAGATGCCGAGTTTCATTAAAAGAATCATTTTTGATGACTTTTGTTAACTAAGATAGCTAAACACGTGAGGAAACCTCAGTAATTTGAACTTATAAGAAATATAGCCTATTTCTTCCCATCTTTTAAAATAATATTTACCTGACAACATGGTCAATGAGTGAAACGATACCTATTTTTATAGATCATAGGCTCATAACGGATAACTAACTGAGAGATAGTTCCCCGTAAAGATTTACTGCTAATCCTTTAGTTGAAATTCATTTTACTCAAGAGACATTCAAGTCATCACTTAGAAACATTATTTGCAGACTTCACCAGGGTAACAGCTCTAATCCGTAAGGTAATCATCTTTCCCCCTCCCCTCCAGTTCTTTCTCCTTTTAAGTCCTCGCTGGTCTTTTTAGAAAAACAGAAACCAGAAGACAGCTATTATTCTCCTCCATGGGACAGTCTACTCCATTCAGGCAAGCAATACCGCTTTCTGTTTACCCTCATCTGAAACAAGTGCACAGGGTCACCGCCTTCACGCTGGTGTTTTCCCAGAGCAGAAAGAACCGTGCCAGGAGACAGCGGATCCCCACCAGAAGAACCTGAGAAGGAAACTTCATTCCCCTTTCTGGTTTTTGCACAAATGCTCCAGGGGAGGAGAAAGAAAACAAGAAGAAGAGCAGAAGTTGAAAGATAAGAAGGAGAAAGAGGAGAGAAAAGGCCATTCTCTCCTATGTCAGCATTCACACCCTGAGTCAGTCCGGTCATATTTTGCTGCCGTTAATATTCATTCACAGCATTCCAAAGAACACCATAATTAGCAGTAAGGCAAAATGACTTTAAGTTAAGCATTTTCCGATATAATTTCAGCTCAAAAATGCGCTAGTGCATACAGAGCAGATTACATGCTCTCAGACACCATAGCAAAGAACGGGACTACATACAGATTGTGCATGCTTAGTTGTGTCAAAGAGAGATTTCTGAATTCTATGACAGGAATGAGTTCTCTAAGGCTCTGAAATTATTTTGTTCCTTTATTTTTATTTTTTGAATCCTCTACCCACATATCTCATTGGCACTGGCTGTGGAAATGCAGTCCTTAACAGGCATGAGCAACAATGCACAATTAACTCAAATTACAATGCTTACAGTTTGGTAATGAGTATGAGCCTTTCCTCAATTAAGTAAACAAAATGTTTGTCATGAAAAAAAACACTCTATATATTATGAAGATAAAATTTAATTCTAAATCTCAAGCTTGTGTTAAGTTCTGAAAATTATTTAAATTGCCACTTTTAAAAACATAACCTTAGTCCATATCATTTTAGAAAGAAAAAACAAACTGTCTTAACACCAGGAAACTCCTTTTCCAACTGCTTCTGTAGGATGCAGTAATAATTAACCTACATTTTAGATTTATCATCTCGTGCTTCCAAATGTTTGCTTTGTCCCATGTGCTTTTTATTTTAATTTACCCATGGTTCCAAGTTAGAAACATCCCTATCCCTGACCCGCTCCCCGGCCTGTCAATCACCACCTTCTTTGAACTCAGCCTTCTAAAATTGTCTGCTGTCCATGCATCCCCGCAGCAATTGCCTTAATTCAAAACCTCACGGAATGCTAGTCCAGTGGGCAATAAAATAAAAAACAAAATCATATGCTTAGGGTCTCGGTGAAGCAAACACAGTATGAAATATGAGAAAAGCCTAGATTTTTAAAAATAAAATCTTGTTATAATATTGACATTTAAGTTCTGATTTCAACATTTGTGTATGCTTTGTATATTAGTTTGAACTGCATAAAGCATGTCCTCAGAATCTTTTCAATGTTCAGGTTTTATTGTTGTTGTTAATCCTCATCATAGGATATTTTCTCTATTGCTTTTCACAAAGAGAGGAAGGGAGGGGAGGAGAGAGAGATAGAGAAAGAGAGAGAGAGAGAGAGAGAGAGAGAGAGAGAGAGAGAGAGAGAGAACATTGATATAAGAGAGACATATCAACTGGATGCCTCCCACACGCCCTGAGTAGAAGTGGGGGTGGTGGAGGGGAGAATACTCTAACCATAGAATACAAACCAGGGAATTCTGGGCAAAGTATACCATAATTGGCATTAGTTATTCCAATATTCCACAATATTCCAATCAGGCCTTACTACTGTCAGTGAACATTTTTCATTCTCACCCATTCTGTCAGTCACCTGCTTATTGATCCTGATGGGTCCTTAATAGCTATAAGGAAAGGTTCACATTACTTAGTTCCACAAGCCAGACCTCAATGAAATAGCCAGAGCTTCTCTTTTCCATCTCATCTCCACACATCCACCCCTGGTCCTTTAACCCACACCAAGCTACCGGTCCCTTTTTTTAAAAATATGTCTTATTGATTTTTTAGAGAGAGAAGGGAGAGGGAGAGAAGATAGAAACACGGATGATAGAGAGATATCCACTGGCTGCCTCCTGCACGCCCCCTAGTGGGGATCAAGTCTAGAACCTGGACATATCTGAACCAGGGACTTCTCGGTGCATGGAATGATGCTCAATTCACTGAGCCACACAGGCAGGGCCAAACTAGCAGTTCTTTAGGCACAGGGATGTTTTCAATTCCTCTTGACTCTTCCTATTGGATCTTATATTTTACTCTTGTGTTCATAAGCAGTTCTAAAAACTGACGATGCCTTCAGTGTTAATTCCATTTAGATCATTTCTCTTTGGACTGGTACTGAAACCTCTTTCGCTTATTCCACTTTGCTAGTTTACACATTCAGGTTGCAAACCATCCGGCTTCCAATATAGTACTTCAAAGATGGCATTTCAACCGGTAACGTCTTCCTCAGCTACTTTGTTTTTCCAAAGACAGGATGTGGTTTCTTGCAACCTGCCCTCGGGACACTCCTATTATTATGCAAATGTATAAATGAATTATAAAAATCCACTTATTGACTCACATGCTGGCTCACCATATAAAATCAGCAAAAAATGTCACCACAAGTTCTGCGGACCACGCCCAAAACGAGAAACTTCGAGTGCTACCATGCTATTAAGTAGCCTCAGAGCTCTCTGCCCACTGGTTTAGTGCTGAGTTCCAGAATGAGGTCATGTGAACAAAGACTGCAGGCTCCCACAGAGCGCGGTTGGCGCTGGCAGGGAAGGGAACTCACACTCTCTTGACTTTCCAAGGGCCACATGCACCAACCTCAGGACGAGGGCCAGACCAAGATCCGTGGGCAGTCGGGACAAGCTAATAATTTGGCATCCCTGTAAGCCTATGCTCTTCAAAGTGTGGCTGGCTTTCTGTTTATTTAGAAAAGAGGTTGGGAAATCAGTAAGAAAATGACAGGAGAAGAGTCATCACTCAGCTTCTCTTTGCTTGTGAAAAATCAACACAAACCAAAAAGAAAAAAAAAAAGAAATGGAGCTTGTGAAGGCTAATTTTATGTCAGTTTGACTGGGTCACAGAGTGCCCAGATATTTGCTCAAACATTATTCTGGGTATTTCTGCGAGGGTGATGTTGGCTGAGACTAACAATTAAGAGAGTATATGAACCCAAACCATAGAAGACCTGAATAGAACTAAAAGGCTCCCCCCAGCTCACCCTGAGGAAGAGAGAATTCTTCTTGCCTAACACCCTCCAGTGAGGACACTGGCTTTTTTTCTTCTTTTCTTTTTCTCGCCTTTAGACTCAAGCTGAAACATTGGCTCTTCTGGGACCATCTCCCATCTTCAGACGGAAACCACAGCATCAGCTCTCCTGGCCTCCAGCTGCCTACTCACCCTGCGGATTGTGGGACTTGCCAGCCTCCAGACCCCATCATCATAAAATCACAAATCCCTCTCAGATTATTTATTTACTTATTTACAGTCTAGCTAGTCTTCAGACACACCCCTGAGGAAATTCCCATCGGGGTTGGTCATGTGACTTGCTTAAATCCATGAGGTCTGAAAGACAGTCACATGTTTCCGCTCGCTCTCCCGGATGCAGTGATCATGGCCCTGGGAGTCAAAGCCCCTTCAGTCTGGGCCCCAGGAGGGACACATGTGGAGTCGATCTGAATCCTCAGCTGAGAGCCAGGCCCAGCGGAAGCCCTCACACTGGCTGAACCTCCACGAGAGGACCCAGGAACGCAGGAATAAGTGCCTGCTGTTGCCAGCCACTGAGATTTGGGTGTTTACTCTACACCATGTATAATAGCTGACCACGACACCCATACCTTTCCCTTGGATTGAGGTTTCATTTCCAACCCTGAGCTACGTTTCCAAATGGTCCTTTCACCAACACACACACCTTCATAAAATGCAATTTAAAATTATCTGATTTCTAATGGTTTAAGAACTGCAACAATGTTTTAGAGCTTCTGGCCAACTGATGTTGTCTTGGGCATCAATCTGCACAGCCTAAGCTTAATTTTGACCTGCTTAGAACATAAGTTGCAAATATCTACGAGGCAGGACAAGAACATGCGAGATCCCTACTTAGACTGGATCTTCATTTTCTCCTACAGAAGAAGAGGAGCATTTCTCTGCAAATCCTAAATTTAAAAAAAAATTAAATTTTAAAATATAACTTCAAAGCATAAATATCATTTTAAAAACATCTCCATCATTTAAGTGAAAATGAAGTCAGCATTCACTAGTTGTAATTACTGAGCAGAGAAGTAAAATAAATACGATTGTGAGAGAAAATGACCATAGCGTGTACAGCCGGTGTTGGTGGAACACATAGGTACTTTAGATAGTATCTAGAATCCATTTTTAATGTCTTCCTGTTTAATCACTTCCTTCCCCACTCTCAGGCTGTGTGGTCCTGGCCGCTCCTTCCTGACTTCAAGGATTGGGCATGCGCTTAACCCTCAGATAAACGGAGGACTCTTGGACATGGCTATAGCAATTGTGCGATGGATGGAGCAATCAGCAGCTAGGAAGTCCCAGTTCCAGGATGTTACTGATTGGGCGAGGCTGAAGCTATGGGAAAACTGGGCTTCGTGCTTTTCTGAAAAATTAAAATCTGAGAAAATGTAGGGCTAGTTGATGTTCAACTCATCTGACACCAAACTAATCGAAGCAGAGCCACAGCATTATTCCTGATGTAAAACACTTGAACTCTAACTTAAGTAATGTTGAAGCATTTTTAGATAGGTTAGTGACATGGTCTGTTTTTGGCTAAGACAGTCTTTCACTCACTAAGAGTTCCAAGTGACAGAATGGAAACTTAGGAGTTCCTGCCTTCAAAAGCTTACCGTGTTGAATCAGAATGACCAAGTACTGACTAAAGGGATACACAGTATTTTAATTCAATCAATAAACATTTTATTGAACATCTATTAGATGTCAGGAACTTTGATGAAACTGAATAAAACATGCAAAAAAAGCCTTTTTCCCCTGAGATTTATATAATATTTTAATGGTGGGAAACATGATAGATCAAACAAATAAATGACAGAGTATATTAGAAAGTGAAGGAGCTATAGAGAAAAATAATAAATGGAACTAGGGAAAACCAGCAGCGGTAGTAAAGGTTGTTATTGAATAGAAAATCTCAGAGAGGGTGGCATTTGGGTAGAAACTTTAAGAAGAAGAAGAAGAAGGTCAATTGAAAATAAAGAAAGAAATTCTAGCTATAGGGAACAGCAAATGCAAAAGAAGTTTTGAGTGTAAAATTTGCTTGTCATGCTTAAGGAATGGCAAGGTAGTCAGTGTGGCTGGAGCAAAATGAGTTAGGGCAAGAGAAATAGGACACAGCCTAGAAAGTTAATGAGGGTCCAGTCCATGTTGGATCTTGTTGACCATTTTAAGAACAATATCAGGTCATTATGCTTAGATGGAATATATATTATATTATTTTATATTATGGAATGTATTATTTAATTTTAAAATTCAAAAGAGTAGCTATATTGCTTTCCCCAAAGAGAGGATATACTCTGGAAAAGATATGAGTTGTTCATATATACATTGCCTAAAAAAAAATCTTATTATTTTATTTATTTGTTTTGAATATATTTTTATTGATTTCAGAAAGGAAGACAGGAGGAGAGATAGAAACATCACTGATGAAGGGGAATTATTGATCAGCCTCCTCCTGCAGGCCCCATACTGGGGATCGAGCCTGCAACCCTGACTTGTGCCCTGAATGAGAATCCAACTGTGACCTCAGTTCATAGGTCAATGCTCAACCACTGAGCCTCACCAACCGAGATATTTATTTATTTATTTTTAAAAAATCTTTATTGTTGAATGTATTACTTATGTTTCCTTTTTTCCTCCCATTGATTCTCCCTCCCCAGGCCTCCCCCACCCTATTGTCTGTGTACATCTGTTATGCATGTATGAATACAAGTTCTTTGCTTGATCTCTTCCCAGCCACCCACTCACTCAGTCCCACCTCCCCTCTGATATTCGACAATCTGTTCCATGCTTTTATGTCTCTGGATCTATTTTGTTCAACAGTTTATTTTGTTCATTAGATTCCACCTATCATTGAGATCATGTAATACTTGTTTTTCTCTGACTGGCTTCTTTCACTTAGCATAATACTCTCTGGTAAATCTTCTGATTTTAAACAACTGAGTCGATGAAAAAATTATTGGCATCAATAATAGGTGGGAGAATGTCACTATTGCTCTAGCCGATTTGGCTCAGCAGATAGAGCGTTGGCCTGAGGACTAAAGGGTCCAGGATTCAACTCCAGTCAAGAGCATGTACCTTGGTTGCAGGGAGGCAACCAACTGGTGTGTCTCTTTCACAACAGTGTTTCTCTCTGTCTCTCCCTCTACCTTCCACTCTCTCTAAAAATCAATGGAAAAAATGTCCTTGGGTGAGTATTTAAAAAAAAAAAGAAGAAAGAAAAAGAATATCACTATTTCCCTATTAAAATGTTGTAACTACCTAGAATTGTGATCCTCTTACTGATGGACTCTGGAATTTCGAATGATAAGTTAAATATATTTGTGTTAAAGCTGAGTAAACAAACAATCAGTTGTTATGATGTCTATAGGCTCAAGTGACTACTGAACTAAGTCACGTGACCTAGTGTGCAGTTGAGATCCAGCCTGCTCCAAGTGAGAAGCATGTTCCAATACAAGATCATAAGACACAGAAAATAATTTTTTATCTTCATATTTAGTGCTGGATATCTCCAAATGTACTGCCAAGATTCTCTTAATAAAAATACTTCTCGGATGAACACTTCTGGTTTGAAAATAGCGGGGGAAAGCCAACATTTCCTTCTCTTTTACTGAAAATAACTTCAAATCAATAAGGACAAAGCGAAATAAGGACAAATGGTGTATTTAATGAAAGTAGAAGAAGCTGCAATAACGAATCACAAAATTAGCGCAAAGGTGGTCAAAAGCAATGAAATTCAAACAGCGGATGAAAGGAGGCGTGGAGAGATGGCTAGTGGCTGCACATCGCAGCAAGGCTGGCAGGACGGACTTCCAGGAGAGGAGAGCATCCTGGGTTGCATGGCCCAAATCCCTCAGTTGGAAAAACAAGAAGCGAACATCTGGGTTGCAATCTAGCCATAGCATGTATTAATTTTGTGATCTATGACGTTTCTCCAATCTGTTTGGAGTTCTGAAATGTTCTCCTGTGTAACGGCAATAGAAATAATTGCTTTGTCCACTAAGTAACATCATAAACCTGGGAGCACTTATAAACAATAGTACTGAGTAAATGCAAATGATTGTTTTAAATATCTTAGTTATTTCAGGGCTAAGTCTATCTATACTTGTAACTAAAAATGAAGAAGAAGGAAAGGGTGAGTTATTTAATGAGTATATGCTCTGAGTAGGCTGCTGTCTATATGAAAACCTTAGTCAATGTGTAAGTATGGAGGGTCGGTTTCTGCCAGTCCCAGAATTAGTCAGGAGAGGAGCTGATTTGCAAAAAATAGAACCATCTGACTTTCAAGTTGGTACTGCAAAGAATGACCACACAAAAACCTTCTATTGCTTATTTATACATGACGAACATGAATATACATTCAGAGTTACCCAAATCCTTATTCTCCAACCAATTCAAACAACATTCCACATTAGGATCATTCAATTCAGGTACTTTTTAAAATCTTGCTTTTGTTTGTTTTACATACTCAACTATAAAACAAAAATTTAGCTCTTCTTCGAAACTCTATTTGATAAGGACTGATAAACTGACTAATAGACCGAGATTGCGTTAAACTTCCACTTGCCTGGTTGAAGAGAAACGAAACACTGTTCAACATGATTCTGCTCACAGCCTTGGGATTTTTCTCTGCAAGAAGATTAATTTAAAAACAATTCTTAAATTCCTCACTGTGGGAACCTCTTTCCATATCCCACATGGTTCAGGGTTCCCCGGTCAGGGTTCAGGTTCTGAAGGAGGCTGCACGCAAACGAGAGACCAGAAAGCATTAATTTGGCGATACTGGGGGGCCAGGCGGAAGCCTTCTAGTGGAAAGGACTGCCATTTTGCTCTGGCCTTTTTCTCCCTTTTATTAAGGCTTTGGGACACACCCCTAGCCTTTAGGCAGGAAATAACAGAAATTAACATGATACAAACAGATAGTTTCAACTAAACAATGAGTAATCAGCTCTGACCTTTCAGACCAATTAAGGTTGGCCAGCCTTCTGGCTTCCTATTTACATCCATTTAGTGAGAACAATATTTGGTTTCCCACACCTCACCTTTACTATAGGTTTATTCTAACTTGGCAAAAATGGGATGGCATAAGAAAGGTATACCTTTTGTTTCTGAAAGTGAGATGGCATGATGGATGCATAACTCTGGCTGAATGTACATCTTTTTGGGATAACCTTATTGTAAGAGGAGAATATCTATTCCTTCAAAAACTAACTTTAATTTTGAGGCTACATATCAATGTATTATAATTCTATCACTGGATTTATATTTTAGAATCAGGTTCAACTAATTCGAGCGCCCACTATGTGCCACATGTTTACATCATTTCAGCAATCTTCAAAACCATCTTGTGTCACGATTCTAACTCTGTTAACTTTTACTTAGTGAGTTAACAGGCACAGCGTGGGTAAGAGTAACTCAAGCCAACCCCGCCCCCTCCTGACCTGCTCAACACTTGCTGATGCGATTAGGAAGATTAGTCTTCATCTTCATGCTCTAAACCACGAGCCTTAATCATCCATCCTACAAACAGACGACACAAAAGAACTCCTTCGGTGACTTTTTATTTACATCACTCCCCATACTCGAGGCCTTCTAAGTGTTCGTAATTAGTTTCAAAATCAAGTTAGGACTTTGAATTGGGAAGCTAACAGCTCATTACTTGATTACTTGATTGCTCCGATTGGACACGGTATGTATTTTCCAGTCACATCCTTCAGAACGCTGTCCCCTGATTAGAAAGCCTCCTTCTTACTTCCCACCATCCCTCCAGAAGTCTGTTTCAAGTTCAGCTCTTCCCTGGAGCTATTCCAGACGGAAGGAGACAAATGTCCCCTCGGCCTGTTTACTGGCTCACCCGTGCGCATGTAAACACCTACAGAACATCAGATCTGTGTGTCTGGGTGTGTGCTTTCTGCTGCTGACGGTGGTATTGCGTGTAGTTATTACCGGGCTTCAACTATCCTTTGTAAATACATGTGAAATGCCGTAACTAGGGGGCCTCGGCACATTTTAGTGGCCATCCTTTTTTTTTATTTCCCTCTGATTATAAGCACCTTGAGGGCAGTGTTGCCATTTCAATTCACCACCTGGCTTGTTATGGCTCTTCTAATATGGCAGGTGTTCAATAAACCGCGTGGAGTGAGGATCTGCGGCCGACTGATTAACTTCTTGGCGAGTGAAATATATTTCATATTCCCCTGGAGTTCACAAATGGTTTATGCACTTCACCGAGCACCGGGCTCCGAATCATTGTGGCCTTGCAAGGGATCAGACCCACCTTTAAAGAAAGCATTAAGGGCCCTGCCATGAAGACTGTCCCCTATCCGCTCAGAGTGGTTTTTGCTTTTATGGCCCTATTGTTGCACACACAGGACACTGGAATATGGTTTACATACTGGAAACCTCCAACCTCCAACCCAGGAGTCTCGCGCTGGCCTCCCTGTGCTCTGTTTGCTTTGTGAATCACGGATTAGAACTGCAGCCTTTCTGACCCGCAATAAAACTCACACGTCCCCTTAAACATATGCTACTACACAATGAATTTCATTGAAGGAAAAAAATGCATGTGAATTCTACCTGACTGATTCCTTTCAGCTCTGGGCTGGTGTGTTTAGAAAGATCAAATAATGCCAGTGTATCCCGTAGTCCCAGGAACTCCAGGCCTCCATAAATTTTGATCATGGAAATTGCACGACAGAACTAGAAGGAATATTTTTCTTTGTCAAAACTTTTTTTTTAATATTTTTTTTTTAACTTCAGGCCCTTCTGCTCTACCTGCTGTTACTTTTCAGACAGAGCAAAATCAAAAGTCGTATTGAAAGAGAGGAAGTGGCACAAGATAAATGGCTGGGGGAAAAGCTGGCTACTGGGAAATACCACTGAAACGTTTTTACTAGAATATCACACTTCAGTTTTGTTTTCTTTCCCCTTTTCTCTCTCTTTTTTACAGGACTAGATTTTGGAAAATACATAATATTCATGCCCCATACCAACACACATGAGGGTTGATTTGAATATATTAATATTTATTGAGATTACTACATAGAAAGGTTTTCAAATCAACTTTTGTACTTATACCTTTATCATTTCCAAAGTTTTGTAAGAAAAAGAATCTTACTCATCTACAAGTCACCAGGTGCACGGATTCGTGCACATTGAAAGGAAAATTTTTTAGAAGAAATATTTTAATATCGCTATTCACCCTTGCTCTATAATAGAAGTGTCAACCAAATTCATGATTGACAATAGCAGATTGAAACACATGCGTGTGATTGACACCCACAAGAGCTTTATATGTATCATGCATGTGCAAGTCAACTTAGCCATATATATATATATATATATATATATATATATATATATATATGATCTAACTAAACTTTTTCCAGGCCAGTGAAGTATTCAACTTCTCTTTCAGGTAACTGTCAGCAATACAGCCTTAAGTAGCAACACGAAGCAGATCATTACAGTAGATCATGTAGAGAAAACAAAGAGTGCAATGTTTAACTGCAGCAGTGTTTGACTATATTTTGCACAGTGAGAAAACCTGAGACTTCAAGGTCCATTATTTCTTAATTTTCAGTCGGGTCAAGTTTCTATGCTTTCTAAATCTCCATTTTCCTGTTAATAGAAAGAAAATAGGATTCCACCGAGTCTCCCATCTACCTCCTCCAGGGCTTCTGTGAGGATCAAATGAGACGAGGCACAGGAAAATGCTCCACAGACATTTGGTTAAAGTGTGAAATGTTCGCACCTGGCTATAAAGCAAGTTGTGTTTCTGGGCTGAAGAAACAGGAAGGAGGCTAGATGTCACTATGGAGAGGAAGCCGGGCATTGCTATATGACGTCATTACCTGGCACCTGCAGCAACCGTTTCTGGGCTGAGCTGGGCTGTGGACCACATTTTGTGCCATGGAGTCTTGGCAGCGTTGGCAGTGATTTGGTGGAGTGTCGCTCCGGGATGATGGCAGAGCCTGTGTCCCACTTGGGGGAAGCCCAGTGTTGCTTTGTGGACTGCAGGTCCGTGTTGCCATTTCTCTGTGAGAATCACAGCAGCTCCTGCATTGAGCATCTGCTCCCTGGTGGTTAATGCACATCATAGTGACTGGTCAGTCAGTTGGACACTTAGCATATTAGCCTTTTATATATATAGATAGATTACTGAAAAATACCACTATAAAACTCTCTACTCTCACAGAGAATAGATATACATATATACATATACACTCATTAATTTCTAAAAGAAAAATTACTGAATTATTTTAGAGAGAGGGCAGAAGAGAGACAGACAGACTGGGGAGAGAAACATTGGTTTTTGTTGTCCCTCTTCATTTATGCATCCATTGGTTGATTCATGTATGTCTTGACCAGGGATAAAACCCACAGCCCTGGTGTGTCAAGATGACACTCTAACCAGCTGGACTACCCAGCCAGGGTGTCCCATATTAATTCTATTTGCCTTTTTCTACATAAAAACCCAGAAATAGAAGATTTGCAATTTTTAAAAAATATGTACGTCATATTCACATTTTCTTAAGGAAGTATTTTTACAAGTTACGTAGTGTTAATTTGTTTCTATTATAAATGCATTCAAAGTACTTCTAATCTTAATTTTATATGTTAATTGACAGTGAGGGAGGAAATAATTTTATCCCACCATGAATTATGGTATTGGTTTTAATATCCCTTTATAAGTATGTTCAAATTAATGCCCTTCGTTTTTTTTTAGAGCAGTTTTAAGTTTTCAGAAAATTTGAGCAGAAAATATAGACTTCCTATATCCAGCACCCTCCCCAGTTTCTCCTCTTCTTGACATCTTTCATTGATGTGGCCCATTTTTAATCTTCAAAAATATGTTTTTGGTAAATAAATATAAAAGCCCCAGTTATTGCTTAATAGAAGCTGAAAGTGCACAATTTTTAAATGAACATTTTACCTTGATAATATACACATACTTTTAAATACATAATGTATTTTTTAATTTTGTTACTGATTTCAGTGAAAAAAGGGGGGAGGGTGAGAAAGGGAAAGAGAGAGGGAGAGAGAAACATCCATAATGAGAGAGAATCTTCCATCGGCTACCTCCTGCAGGTCCCACACTGGAGATGGACACAATATACCTTTGTAGCTATATATTTTTTGCAAAAGGTATCATTAGAACCTCCATAGTCCTTCCCACTCTTACCATCTTTTTATGAAGTTTGAAGCATTCTTTTAAGAACACATGCACACAACAGCTTGTTTATTTTCCGAGGCCCACGTGGGCGCTCTGCTTCACAATGTGCTAATTGCTCTGCCTTTGGCCCCTCTGTCTGCTGCATCTGTGTTTACATATCTTGTGGGATCACTCAGAGCCCCTGTTACAGGTCCTTTCAGCTTCTTTCAAGACCAGGCCTCAAGGAGTCTAACCAAGCTCCGAGTCACCCAGATCGGTTACTCCGAGAAATGTACCCTGGTCAGAATCTGCCTTGCACTGACATTTTGATGCAGAAACCCAGGCAACGTATTCCCTCCACGGAGGATACGTGGGTTGTAAAAGTATAAATTCAAAAGGCTGTTGATAAATGACTCTGTAAGAGCTTCACTATTAATTTCTGCCAGGAGACAGTAAAATAGTAAAGAGTGTCTAACATTGATCCAAAAACAACACTTTCTGCTACAGGGCAGAAGAGAACTCTCTGTGGTGCCAGATTGAAATTAATCTTGTCCGGTTGGTTGTGGAGTGCCGTCCCAAATAATTCAGCTGGAGTTAAACAGGGGTATTGTTCTTACTGAGGAGTAGAAAACCCAGATTCCTAGGCTAGTATATAATGTCAGTAACACAGGTTTGAGATGAGGGAAGAACTAAACGGTAAAGGCTGAGACTTGAGCTCCTCAATAAAATTAAATTTAAAAAATAGTTGGAATCTTATATCTATTCTAATGGATAAGAGATCATTTTTTCTGACGTGAGGTTCTTTGAGGGGGAAAAAAGAGAGAAAGAGGTAATATATCTTATTCCAAAAGTTAACTAAAGCACAGATTCATAAAATGTACTTTCAGTAACATGAGAGTCATAATTAAGAAAATTTAATAAAGTTCTAAATACATGCCAACTACTTTGTGGATTGATATGCACGCATGTTACATTTTAAGTTCACTAATAGTTTCTGTGAAGATCAGCAGGCTTTAAACTGATCGCAGTTTTGCTAATATTGTGCTAATGGAGATTGATGCCTGCCATAGAGAGCAATGAGCTGCAAGATGTCCTTCCGCAATTGCCTACAGTTTGGGAATCACTTCAGTTGCGATTCTCTATCCCTGCCGATAAATCAGCATCCATATTATTGTTCAAAACATTGCTCAAAAATCTGACCTAATGCACACAAAATATGTGAAGATTAAGGAAACATTAGTTGTAGTCTTGGAAGTGGCTTACTGTTCATTTTAGCAAATATTTCCATCCAGAAAGCCTATCACATGGTAGAAATTGCCTATAGTATGCCTACATGATAGAATCAGATTGTTGCATGTTGCTACCATTTCACTGGCTTTTGACAATGTTGGACAGAACCTGATTAGACAAATAGAGTACCAAAAAGCCCACTTATTTATCTTGAGCATGGCTCAGTGAGGGTTGATCGAAGGCAAGAAGAAAAGACAGGATCATGGATTTCCCTGATGTGCGCCATGGTGTTATCATATTTATTCTACTGACCAAGAAGATAGAGCCAAGCATGTGAGTCTTACAGACCATTGCTGTGAGATGCCCTGGGCTTCTGGGCCATTTCCATCACAGCTTCTGACATCATCCAACTCCCTGAACAGTCCCCAGCCCATCTTTTCCTGGCTTTCCTGAAGCTGCAGAGCTGTTTTCTCTTACATTAGGCTTCTACTCATACTACAATCCCATCTTTCCCAGCAGCAAGTCCTGGTTTCTGCTTAACTGGCTCAAATAAAGCATTTATTTTGTATCTGTAAGTATGGTAAGGGTCAGGAAACTAAGATTCATTGCACATGGATTTTGAGTCAAAGAATGCTTGGTATAGTGATAAAGTGATAACAGAGGAAAAGCAATAAGTGATTCATATCAAATGAGGCTTATGATATGACTTCTCACATAAGAAGTTTTTGTTTATTTTGGTTTGTTTTTATACAAACAAAATTCCAAATGTTTAGCTTTATTGGTCAACCTCTTAGGAGATTTCTAATAATAAGGCTTAGAAATTGCTTTTCCGCCAAAAAGAAGCAAACAGCTATACTCTTAGTGTTTAAATCAAATGACAGATTCTACTACATACTTTAGGATTAGAACAAAATGGAATAATAACAACATTAATGTGACTTATTGCAAATTCTAGATGTATGAAATTTACAGTTTAGTTTTTGTAAACTTTTAAATGTATTTTGATTTTCCCCATGCATAGGATTCAAATTCTATAGCCCAACATAATGATTATTTTATCAGAACTTAGCATTCCAAGGAGAACAAAAAGCATAAAATGGAACACTTAACAGATACATATATATATAAAAGCCTAAGCGACTGTTAAGACCAAATGACTGGCCAGCAATATTTAATAATGAATTGGATGTGGGTGTGATAAAAAGAGAGGATGGTGGTCAGTCCCACAGCCAACTTCTTATGGCCAGCCAACCTCCCGTGGCATCTTCCCCAGGCCTGCCCACCCTAATCAGTCCCAGAACCCAATCGATCGGGGTGGGAGACAGTCTCGATTTGTCCCAATCACCAACCAGGCAGAGGGACTCCACCCTTGCACGAATTCGTGCACCGGGATTCTAGTTATACATAAGGAGGACCTTGAACAAATTCATACTTATCTGTTAGGGAACAGCTATATCTTTTGCAAAATCCATGCCATCTGTTAAAATAGAGGGCATTTTTGATCATCCCAAGCTACAACCGCCAAGCTGAGGAAAGTTTATTTGCAGGATGAAGTTGAATGTTAGCCTTAATTGTTTTTTTCTTGGTTACTCAAATACCCTCTAACTTTGATTCCTACTTATGACTGAGCTACATAGATTAATTCTCTGCAAGTAGATAAATATTTACCACATGAAGGAATAGAATTGAAATGATCAATAGAACTATGTACAAATAAAACAGTCAGCTTAGTTCCTCCTCAATTTCCCTATCCAGAGCTCTTTTTCTGAGTAAACCCCTTTGGCCATAACATTAATCAAATCTACTATAGGACAGATAGGTTGCAAGGATTCCAAATAGATTTAGAAAGTTGTTCATTATACTTTTAAAAAATTACTTCTTGCTAAGGTCATTAATCTGTTTTTATCAATAAGGAGACACAAGGGGGAATTCAAAGGAATCCTTAGTCTTATTGCTGGTTTTATACATTTCTTGGCATTTTGCATTAATTTACTTTCCTCTTATTTTCATATAGTGGACACATTATTCACCTGTTTTTATTTCTGGTAAAAGTTAACAAAATTTTTCCCCCAAAGTGATAGATGCATTTGGTAGAATATAAATTGTAGAGTTGATAAATATACTTTTATTCTCAGGATATTTTCTTTTCCCTATATCTAGAAGGGGGGAAGATATGTCTACCCCAAGTTTAAAATTTTCCCTGAACTCTGCAAACCTTCCAGCTGTATCTTGAAAAAAGGGAGACTTTGGCTTTTGACTCTTGTTCCTGCCTTATGGATAAGAGCCCGGCTGTTTTCATAAACAGCGGCCAGCTGCTCAACTTTTAATGCTGGTCCACAGTCTTCCACTTTCCACAGAGGAAACACATCTTGATTGCATCTTCTTCTCCTGCCCAAGTGAAGAAACTCATTAAGGATTTCGAATATAAACACTTCCTTAACCAAACTCTCAAAAAAATAATGTACTCCGCTGCTGGTCTGAACCTAAAGGTTGGCTATAAGTTTCAACAACCTCCTCTTATTTACTAAACAGATTGTTCAGGGATGTTTTGGGACCTTAAGGGCAAGAAACTATTAAAGTTAGAGGACTGCTGCAGGGCAGGTGTGTGCTGGGCACTTCTGGGGACTAGCCAGTGCTGTTAACAAAGTCTGCTACATGGAAGTGTTACGAGAGCGGCAGGTGGTTCTTGCATTCGCTACCTGTCCCACCATGTAAGCGGCAAGAACAGCGGTAGAGTTGTATGCGGAGGCCAGACATACTGTCAGCAGGATCCTGCTTCAAGGAATGATTACAGAACAAGGAATACAATGCCCTAATTTTTTCCTAACTTTTTTATTGTTTAAAGTATTACAAATAGTAGTCCATATGTCTCCTTTTATTCCCCCTATTAATCTTCCCCCGGCTTTCCCCATCCCCCCAGTACATGCCCTCACCTGCCCCCCCCCCTTCCTCAGTGTCTTGTATCCATTGGTTATGCTTAAATACATGCATACAAGTCATTCGGTTGATCTTTTACAGCCCTCTCCCCCTGCCTTCCCGCTGTAGTATGACCGTCTGTTCAATGCTTCTTTGCCTCTGTATCTGTTTTTTTTTTTTTACCCTGATTCTTTTCTTTAAAAACATCTTGCCTCTACAGACTAGAAATAAACCTATAAGAACAACAAAATGTTTGAGTCTCAATTTCAATGTCCAACAGTTCTGAGTCCCAGTTTCAATGTCAAACAGTTCCTCATGTGCACACGTCAGCAATGGTATCTGGATGGTGGACAAATGGTGGCAATGCAGGTCGGACCCTCTCTGGTTCGGTCCTGGGCATCCTGTAGCGATGCTCAGCTGCTGACTGCTCGCATGGCAAGGCCTCATCAGCGTTTTCCATCTCTGGCCTGTTTCTCCTCTTGTCTTCGTGGTTGGCGCAGACCTGTCAGTTCCTCTCTGTTGCAGGAGTCCACTTGGTTTTGGAGTTGTTTTCTGACAATGTCCTAAATTAATGTATCACATGGGAATCTAAATTTTTTAATCCTCAACCAAGGACACATTTTTATTGATTTTAGAGAAAGAGAGGGGAGGGGAGGGGAGGGGAGGGGAGGGACGGAGGGGGAGAGAGAGAGAGAGAGAGAGAGAGAGAGAGAGAGAGAGAGAGAGAGAGAGAGAGATTTTACTCAAGTAAAATATTTACTTTTGTGCCAAAACTATCATGTGAAGGAAATGTCACTATTGCAGAATCCAAATAATGAGAGTAAATATTCTGGGAAGATTTCCTATTTTTATTAGACCAAGAATGAGTATGGATATGAACACTGTCATGGGCATAGACATTGTTCTAGAGATATCTCCTACTTATATATAGACTACCATAAGGAAATGGAAGAGGTAAGAGATGAGAGGGGGAAAACAAAAGTATTTTCTCTATGCTAATTCAAATATTTAATAAAAAATATTCCTGAGGGAAAAATGATTTAACTAGTATTCCTTCAGAATATTGTGAATTGCTTTCAATGCTATAGATAAATGTTTAAAAAAATAGTCTTTCCAATGATCCTTAACAGCAAAGGTGTTACATGAAGTCCAATCTAACTCTAAGCCTATTTCTTGTGAAGCTATGTGTGTATTTTCCTTATTAAATCAGTGCCTATAAGTTTGCAATTCCATAGGGGGCTTTGAACTAAGGAACTTTAGCAAATGGAAGGATAAACATCAGAAGGTTTCCTGCTAAGTCATTTAAAATGTCAACAGAGGGTGAAGTTTTAGCATCCTGGAGTGTTTTGAAATAAGATTATGGGCATTTTTTTTTCTGGACATTTATAATTAAATCAATCAGATCTACTACTAAAAAAATCAGGTGTTATTTTATTTTATTTCAGGTACCTTTATTATTTGTTAAAAGGCAGTGCAAAACAAGTTTTACCAAAAAAAAAAATATCTTAGTTTGTCTTTGAAATTTACTACTTATACCTTCCAGCAACTCTGGATTTGCCCTGAAAATATCCTCTCAAGAAGGAAAGAAAAAATTCAAATATCAAGAGTAATTTTTTTAAAAAAGTACTATTTTAGATATACATACAATTTCTTCAGGTATAAAACACTTTGACAGCTATAATATCAATGGATTCTCTCAACAACCCTGTGAAATTGGCAAAGAAGTACCATTCTCCCATTTCCAAGATGAAGAGACTAAGGCTCCAGATGATTCCAGGCCTTTTCTTAAAAACAATGACCTAATTAATTAAACTGTGAGACTTGACTACCAACCAGTTTCATGTAACTCCAATAATCCTCCAGTCTTACATCATCTGCCAAAACAGCTACCCAGGAGATGAAGGGCGAAAAATCATTAAAAATATCAAAAATTAAACAATAAACTCTCTTTGCTTCCTAATTTAAAAAACATCTTCTGATATGAAGAAACAGGATCACTTAAGAATATTGAACATGTAAAACACTTTTCTTCATCCTCTTCCAATTCAAGGAGTTTAATGAAATTGATGTTGGAAATAAGAGTAAACAACGCAAAATATAAACATACAGATCAAACCTATGAGCTTAGTGATACTGAATTTCAGAATCATGTTCCTTTTCCGTTTAATTGATATGATTTTAAATAATGTATATGGAAGGACTTTTTTTTATGGAGAAAAATGAAATGAACCTAAGATTGACTGGAATTTACAAGCTCATTTAAAGAAAAGTCTCAACTATTTTTTTTTTCCTTACAAAAGTAATACCTCCCCAGATGGCAGCCTTTGTAATTCGTGGCACTGATTCAAAAGGTATATTAACTGCCACTCTCTTAGCTGCATCAAGCATTTACAAGCCTCCCTACAGAATGGGTTCAGCAGTAATTAAAATAACACCCTTCCTCAGGGTGAAGTTACACTTGAAGAGTTGGGGATGTTTTTGTTCCCTTTTCTTTGGATAAATAATTCCCATTCCCCCCCTTCCTCCCCCTAAAGATGAGAAAAAAGAGGAGAGTGGGAAAACCTTGAGAAAAAAAAAAGGAAAGAGAAGTGGAGTGGGTGGTGGGAGCAAGAGAGAGAGAGAAAGAAGGAGATTCAAAATAATACATACACCAAAGCTCCAGTCCCATAAACTATGTTAAAATGTTCGTATTTCTTTCATTCCTTACCAGACATTGATAGACAAACAGGTTTAAAAAAAAAGAAGAAGAAGAAGAAAAAAAAAACACAAGGGGGAAAAATACCATTTACTCACTGTAGCAGCAGGAAATCAAGGAAAGAAAATAAACAGGGCTTGGATCGTGGGCCTTTAACCCGCTAGTCAGACAGTTTCGCTCTGTATGTATTTGTGTGCTGGTAAATGGCAAAGGGGAGGTAAGAGGACCGGGGCCTTGTGGGATTCTCGGGACTCCCACAGCTACCAGTCCAGCTGTACAAACACGCGCGGGCTTTGTTAAGGTACAGTGGGCAACAGGCTGAAACTGCTGAGCTATCTGACCTATAAATCCCCCACAAAGGCCCCACTTGAGAGGCAGCCAAAAGTTCTGGGGAAATGTTTTATCCAGCCAGAAGCCGGCCATTGGTCATTTCCAGCTCCTCTCTCCCCCTCTCAAGGGGCCATCTGACTGGCCACATTTAAAGTAGCATGCTAAAATATGCAAATGACCCTCTCTAGCTCTACCTCCCTCCAAGCTCCACAAGAAAGGGCATAATGACTCAGAAGCTCCTCCTTTGTGACTGGATGGCTTGGGGGCACATGTCCCACAATGAAGAGCAGTACATTCAGGCAGAGCAATGGAAATTTCTGTTTTGGTTCTTTAAATTTCGTTGGCAAACTTAGAGCATGGCTTTCAAATGACCATGAACCTCTATACATATTTTTGTGAATGATTCAGGGCTTGTAGGTCAATGTGTTTCCCTTAAATATGGCACCGCTTCTTTCTCCCCAGTTTTTCATTTTGCTGTTTCCCTGATTCACAAGAGATCATCTTAGCATGGCATAGTGCACAAACCATGCACAGGTTCTAAATTGCTAACCTCAAGGAGGACTTGCCTAAGATTTTTTTTTCCTTCTCTTTTCTAAACATTTCTGAACTCTAAGTGACCTCCTTTAATGAAAAAACACCTTAAAAATCATGCCGTTAGTCACATAGACTACTAACAAGCTAAAGAAAAGGACAAAAAAACAAAACAAAAACAAAACAATGACAAGTGCAGCAGGCTACAGTTAGGCAGACAGTGGATTTGGAAGCATTCAGAAAACTAGAGAAGTCTCTACCTTGAAAAAATCTGGAAGTCACTTTAGGTTTTCCAAAATCTTTGAGAGAGAGAGAGAAATAGGATACACACTGAAAAAAGACACACTGACACAGTGTGTCTGCCCATTCTGTTCTGAGTTGAGTAACTTTGGTAGCATTCAAATAATATTAAACAGTACAGTGAGTGTTTAGTATTAAATATTCAGGAGAGCGATTAAGCAAAAGCTGTATTTTTCTGGAAGCTCATTCTGTGGCAGGCTGAAGAGTTATTTCAAGAAGTGTTCACTGACTCTCTATACTATGCTGATTTTCTAGGAGTGTGGGGAGAAAGAGGTGAATCATGGCCCTTGTCATTTTGCCAGAATATGCAGTCAGTTAAAAAAAAAAAGATAAGTCAAGCGCGCACACATAACTGTGGATAACTGTGGTAGGCAGTCAGACAGACCTGATCAGAGCAAGGATGATGGGCCAGGTATAGTGAAGGTCACCAGGTAGAAAGCCCCAAGAACCTAGCAATGGGCAAAACTGGGAAAATGAGGACCACATACCCAGGGTAACCTTTCCTCCCCTCACATAGGATCATGCTGGTTAGACCCCCTTTCATGTCACTGGTCATGGGGTTCAGACCTTCCCCTGACCTTTCCTCCCCTGGCATGTTGCTGGTCATGTGGGTTAGACCTCCTTAGAGGGGAACTGAACACAGAGGCTGGAGAATAGCCCTGAAACATTAAGCCAATGAGGTTCTGAGTCACATCAAATACCCTTAGTCTACAGTCGTGTTCAGCTCCAGGCCCAGAAAAGCAGCAAAACCAGAAAAGCTAATAATTTAATAATTATTAAATATAATTCTCTCTCCTCGGCATTATATGTATTTTTTTGAGTGGAAAAAATTGCATTTATGAAATTATAGTTTGAGGAGAAGGCATCTAATATTTCTGGAACAACTATGCCACGTAAATTTGCAACAACAGACACCTCACCTATCATTGAAGCCTCAGATGAATAATGTGAAGTAGATATATTTGTTTCCTGTTCATTCTAACCATCTATCAGACTGGTAGCTTTGCAGTTATACTGTAAGGATGTCCCTCTGGGGACCTGTTGCCATCAGACCAGTCTACTTTTATTTGTTTATATGGCCACACAAAATTTATTTTGCGCAGAGATTTTTCATGGCTAACAAGTTAGAAAACTACTGCTTTATATACTACAGAGTCTCCTGAGCATCTGGGATTGTCTTTTCTAGACCTGCATCCTTATGAGGGAAAAGTTCGAAAATCACTACTGGAAATTCATAACTGCCACCTGACTCTTCACAGGGGGAAGCAAAATGTCACTGAAGTTATGAATTGCCTTGCTTTGGAAAATTTAACTTTATCATATAATGCACTTATAACCATATGGTAAACAATGCAGTTAATACCCCTCTTTCTAGGAGACATTTTACCTGTTCTTTCACTAACGTAAACATCCACAGTTTGAAAATAGGAAGACAGAACAAAACTCTTGCATTTGAGAACATACTTGGTGTATTCCCCAAAACCTGTAACACCAGTAAAATCATGAGAAAAGCATCAGATAAACCAAAATTGAAGGACACTCTACCAAATATCTGACCAAAATTCCTTAAGACTGGTAAGGTCATCAGAAATAAGTAAAGTCAGCCAAAACCAGTTTGGCTCGGTGGATAGAGCGTTGGCCTGGGGACTGAAAGGTCCCAGGTTCGATTCCAGTTAAGGGCATATACATTGGTTGCAGGCACATCCCCAGTAGAGGACATGCAGGAGGTGGCTGATGGATGTCTCTCTCTTATCGATGTTTCTGGCTTTCTGTCCCTTTACCTTCCTCCCTGTGAAAAAAATCAATAAAATATATTAAAAAAAAAAAGAAATAAGTCACATCACATGATTTCACTCAGATGTGGAATCTAAGTAACAAAATAAACTGATGAATGGAGTGGATCCAGAGACATGGAAGCATGGAACAGCATGCGGAATCTCAGAGGGAAGGCAGGAGAGGGTGAGCGGTGGGAGGTAATCAAGCAAAGACCTTGTATACATACATGCATAACCCATGGACGTGAATAATAGGGTGCTGAAGGCCTAGGGGGTGGAGAGAGGGGCTGGAGGCGGCCAGTGGTGGGGAGAAAGGGGACATATGAAATACTTTCAAAAATAAAAAGTTATTTAAAAAAATAAGTCTGAGCAACTGTCACAGCCAAGAAGAGCATAAGGAAACATAACTCCTAATTGAATGAGATATCCTAAATAAGGTCCTGGAACAAAAAAAGGGAATTGGATGCAAAGGAAATCTTAATCAGGTACTGACTTCAGATGATAATAATATATCATTTCTGATTCATTAATTGTGATAACTGTATAATACTCATGTAAGATATTAAAAATAGAAATTAAGAGAGTTCTCTATACTATCTTTGTAACTTTTCTGTAAATTTATAACTTTATTCTAGAATAAAACTTCAACTCTTAAAATATAAAAGATGCTCTTGGTAAAAAAAATATGTTAAAAATCACATTTTAAAACATTTTTGAATAACCAGAAATCTGTAATAATCACATAAAGTTCTATAAGAGTGAAATATTGAAGCTTAAAAGAATCAATTGTAAATCACATTTGCTTCTGAGTAATTTGCTAATACTTCATTTAAATTTTAAAAACAACCTTAACAATAATGCAGTGAGTAAATTGTTTACATTTCATTAAGACACATTCTGCTACTAAGGAGAACCAACTTAAAATTGATATTGAACCACCTTTAACTTTTTCAAAATTGATATTTTTGTATAGAGAAATAGTAAACAAGAAATGTAAAAATAACAGACCTAGATTTTAGAGGTACAAAGGAACAGCTCTTATATACATGAATTGCTGTTTAAATCTCTACCTTCTAAAGATGGCATTAGGAAAATGGTATCATTATCTTTTTTTGAAGTATAAAAGCTAGATTAGTGTTTTTTTTTTTTTAATCACATTTGTTCATGGAATGCTCAAGCAACTGGTCAAACCCTCCAAAAAACCCATATTTTAAAATGACTATCAGGCTTTAAATTGAGGTGGGGAACCTAATTATTCATAAAGTACTTCTGGAGAAGGAACCACTTATTTTCTTGGATTGTGGGTAATGGATATATCTATTCAGTAATTCAAAATGAGAGATTACTTTATAAATTTGTTTTGGAGCCAAAACTGAATTTATACCACTGAACAAACAAGGATGTACCAGATCTCTTTGAGTTACCCATCTGGACTTTGAACAAGGTGTTGTTAAAATATTGAAGGCAAAGAAATCTTTTTTTTTTTTTCTAAAGATCTCCAAGATTGACCACTCATTATTTTTTTAGAATATGTATCATCCTCAAAGGGTTGATTTCTTACATCTTCCCAACATCTTTTCTTTTGAATCTAAGTCAGTTTCACCTTGAGTAGTTCTCTACCAAAGAGAGCAAAGTGATTATTATTCCTTTTCCAAAATAAAAATTTTAAGCGCGCGCGCGCGCACACACACACACACACACACACAGACAGAGGCCCAGTGCATGAAATTTGTGCATGGAGGGGGATTCCCTCAACTCAGCCTGTACCCTCTCCAATGGGGTTCCCCTTGCAGGATGTCCGAGGGTTCGGGCTTAAACTGGCAGTAAGACATCCCTCTCATAGTCTGAGATCACTGTCTCCTAACTGCTCCCCTGCCTGCCTGCCTGATTGCCCCTGCTTCTGCCTACCAGGTGATCACCCCTAATTGCCTTCTCCTGCAGGCCTGATGTCTCCCCCAACTGCCCTCCTCTGCTAGCCAATTTGGTTCTGATTGGTTGGTTCCTATACCAGCATCAAAAGCTTCACCTTCTAGGCAGCCATTGGCTCCCCGCAACACCCAGATTTGGTTCTCATTGGTTGGTTTCAGTGCCAGTCAGTATCAAAAGCTCCACCTCCTATGCAGTCATTGGCTCCCCTCAGCACTCACCTTTGTTTTTCATTGGTCAGTTCCTATGCCAATCAGCATCAAAAGCTCCTAGGCAGCCATTGGCTAACCCTCTCCCCCACCCCTCCGCACCTACCTATTTTCTGATTGGTTGGTTCCTGTGCCAGTCAGCATTTCCACACCTCTCTCTGGGCCTGATCAAAGAGGTGGGGCTTAACAGCAGTCCCCATGAAGGCAGAGAAAGAAAGAAAAGCCTGGCTGCTGGCAAAGATCAGAAAGAAAGAGGGAGAGAAAGAGAGAGGTAAGTACACTGATCAACAGCTTCCCCTGAGGCTGCAGACCAGACCCTGACTCACTTTCTGGGTCTCAGCCACCTGGGAAGTCAGTGTTGGGTCACCAGGCTACAGCTGGGCAACCCAGCGCTGACTTCCTGATGGTCTGCGTTTGGTTGCAGGCTTGGCCCCTTCCCAAGCCCCAGGCTTTAGACTTGGGAAGCGACCCACCCCTACACACACACACACACACACACACACACACACACACACACACCACTCTTCCAATCGCAGGTGCAGCCCCTCTGATAGTCAGCTGGGAGTGACCTGGGTGCCAAGGAGGTTCCCAGGACCCAGGTATGTATGCAAATTAACCTCTATCTTTGTTGGTTTAATTTGCATACTTACTCTGGCTGTGGGTGTAGAGGAGGTACAGTCAATTTACATGTTTCTCTATTATTAGGTAAGATATAAAACAGATGTGAATGTCAAACTGCTCATTGTAACATAGGTTAAACCAGTGGTCAGCAAACCACGGCTTGCTAGCCACATGTGGCTCTTTGGCCCCTTGAGTGTGGCTCCACATTAGAACCACTTCTTCAAAATAGACTCACCCAGGCCGAAAACAGACTTCTGCACATGGGCCATGGAGTTTCAATTGCACTGTAGGTATGCGCTCACATGTGGTATTTCATGGAGAGCCACATGCTAGGGGCCAAAGAGCCGTAGTTTGCCGACCACTGGGTTAAACCATGTCAGGTTCTATAGAACACCGCCAGTCTAACACAACTAAGTGATATGGCAACATATATCTCATTACCACTGTAGTGACATTATTAACAGAGTCCTTTTTGTGTTTTATCACCTATTACCCATCTTGGGGAATTAAATTATCAACTTAAAAAGGCACTCTAAGACCTGGTAGCCTAGAGTTTGATGCAGCAGGTTTACTAACCCCTTATCACTTGGGGTACAAAATTTTGAACTGCTCGTTTCACCTCTGCATTTTCAATAAGAAAAAATAGTAATTAGCAATGGCACATGTAGCCAAAAATATATCTAAAGCTTCCCTTTAAAGAGAAAAAAAATTGAATTCATAGATACCATGGTATATGTATGTTTGGGGGCAAAGTACTCAGAACAAAGGAGCCAAAAAAAATGAATAACAGATAAGAATATTAAAAATAAAAAGAGCTGACATCTTCCTATTTAAAAAAATAATACAAGAAGAAACTAGAAAACAGCGTAATGAAAAAGAGAACCTGACCTACTATCCATTAATCAAAAGGAACAAATGTGCTTCTTTACTTTTGACCTCCCGAAAACACAATATTTATTTCTGTCTGCCCAGAGCCTTCTTTCTCACCATCCTCGGCTTCCCTCCTTCACTCAGCCATGCCCAGCCCTCTGGGGGGAAGACTCCACTCTTTTAAATAAAAAAGGAACCATCTCCATGGCCAGACATGATGTGCCCGCTTCAGGAAGGTACAGCAGAACAGCAGATAATAAAGTGTTCACGTTCAGAAACATATTAACATGGTTCAGGGTCATGTTTCATAGAAGAGACCGTGTTTTTCTTGGGGAACTGTAGCTGTCCTCCGCCGTTCCGGCTGTTTGAAGTGCACTCCGAGGGCTGTGGAGCCAGCTCGGCTCGTAATCTCCTTCCACTTTGAAGTTTCACCAGGACGAGGCTCCAGGAGTTGCCCAAACAAAAAAATGACACATCCCAATGATGTGTGTGTGTTTTTACGGCAGACTCATAAAAGGACGCTGGAAGTCAAATAAAGAAGTCTATACGCTTCCATTTCTGTATTCCTCCTCCTGCGTGTCTATGCACAGGGCATAGTTATGTCTGCTTTTGTCCCGTTGACAGACACTATTATTTTCCCACCCGCCGAGCATTCCCATCCCCTCCCGAGCTGATGAGCTGTGCCAGTATTTTGCAAACTGTAGCCATTCCAGCAATTAGCTTAGTGGTAGGCACTGGAAGCAAAGCCAGACCAATGAGACAGAGGGAATTGGAAGGTTTCTGGGAAACCCTTTTCCCTCTAGATAAAATATTTGTAAAACTCTTCCTGACTGGGGTTGGTATCTGGTGGTAGCCAGCGTGTATTGGTTCATGATGGCGAGCATCTTTTCCCACCGGTGCATTCAGTGGTTTCTTATTGGAGTTTGAAATGGGTCATGGGAAATTTGTAATATGGGAATCATCAAAGCTGTGAATTAGGATTTGTGTGTTTGTGTGTTTGTGTTTGTTTCCCAGAGAGTGTGTCATTACATACTGGCCAGAACACACTCCTAGCACACCCCGAAGATGTGATGTTTGGCTCTGGTGACGCTGTCTTTCCACCGGGAGTGTAGACATCCCCGACACACGGAGCCAACGAGGACGCGAAACACCTGGGTCCTTTATAACACCCTTCAGTTTCTGAACCAGCCTTGGAAACACTCTGCTTGCAGCCTTCTTATGTTAGCTAATGGGTCCTCACTGTGTAAACCACTAATACTGGACATCTTGTTACTTTACTTGAAGCTGAAAATGACATTTACAATCTGTGAAATTACAAACAGAATGGGCCCGGTTTCTCTTCTTGAGAAATTCTGAAATTACATATATATATATATATATATATATATATATATATATTTCCTTTTATCAAAGGAAAGAAGAAACCAGAGTATCTATTGAAAACATTTTCTCTCTCTTATTTTTTTTTTCTGTATAGCTTTAAATTGAAAAGGGGGGCACTTAGCGAGCGCAAGATCAAATGCACCCGCTATTTCTCTTCCAAGTTAGGAATATGATCACTAACATTTTCCTTAATTACATGATGAGAGACACATTTAGTGTTTCGCAAAAGCAAGATGTTTCTGCAAGAAATTCAAGAGTCACAGACAGAGCAGCAGGGCGAGCAACAGCTAACCGCTGAAATAACATTATCATCATCCTTCTTCGCCACGCGGGGACGACCAGGACACAGGTCCAACTGGGACTGGAAGAGGAGCCATGGGGTTTCCATGAAGCTGGGAGTTTGCCTCGAAGACGGGATACCCTGTCCTCCAGGTCCCCGGCCAATGGGAGGAGGACAGTGCGGAGCGAGTGGTTCTGGTCTCATCTGAAACCAATTACCGTGAGTGGCCCAAATTGCAAAGGCTGCCGCTGAGCAGCCGCATCCCCGTGCAGCTGGGAGTCAGCTGGCGATGCTGTCAAGAATTCCCCCTATCAATTGATTCCAGGCCGGGCAGTGATTGCCTTTCACCTCTCAAACATCACTTTTCCACTGCTCCCAAAACTGTTCCAAATGGCAAGAATTTGCAAATATAATTAAGTAAGGAGGGGGCGGGGGGAGGGAGAGATAGGAGAGAGAAGGCTTTGGGAAAATCAGGGGAAAGAGGATCTAGGATTGCAATGGATTGAGTTTGCCGGGGGATTTTTCTTTATCTGGGCTCGATTTTATAATGAAGGCATTATTCCTCGTCCCCCGGCCAAGACGGCTCTCCCATCATCTAGTAGAAGCAGAATGCGGCTGCCATTTAAATGGATTCTCTAAAGGCAATAATTGCTGATTTATTAATAATAATTTTATGTTACTGATTTCTCTTCCTTGTTATAACTACCTCATGGTGTAAACTAAGGTTCCTTACTCTCCTAAAAAACACAATCTGTATCTCCAATACGTGTGGTTGCGTTCATTTCACAAGAATGGGTGAAATGCACAACTTCTGAGTTTCCTACAAAGTATTATTTCTCAGGAACATTGGATCGCAGCATGGTATATAATGAAAGCATAGTATGCAAATTGTCCCCTCCACTGGGAGTTGTCCGGGAGTTCTACCAGGGGGTGGGGACAGTCTGGGGAAGGGAGGAAGGCAGCTGCTAGGGACACCACCAGTACATTAATTTTGTGCACTGGGCCTCTAGCACATTATAAGAAATTATATTTAAGAAAGACAAATTTTAACTTGTTACTAGAGTTAGCAAGGAACAAGATAGTGAGTCAGCTAACAAATGATTGTCATTTCCCAGTGGTTCCCTGCTGCATACAGGGATTACTTGGGGAGTTTTAAAAAAATACTGAGCTTGGCTTTACCCATAGATATACAGCTTTAATCAAGAATATTAAAAGTCTTGAGAAATATAATCAACCCAAAGTAAACTGCAAAAGGAAAGTTGAGAGCAGAAACCAGTGAAATAGAAAATAAACATACACTCCCAGCAAAATATTGATCAAAACTGGAATCTGCTTGAGGCAAAATCAAGGCTGTTCAATAAATGGCGATGAAAGGACACTTGACTTGGGGTGGTAAGCTCACAGTACAGAATTGTATGCCTGAAACCCATATAATTTTATGAATCAATGTCACCCCAATAAATTCAATAAAAATAAATTTAAAAATAGATATATATATTTTTAAAAACATAAAAGAATCCTGCAAAATAAATACAACCTTGCCAATAAATTTTAAAATTTAGCTATAAAGTAAATAATTTTCTTGGAAAGAATTTAAAGAACAAAAACAGACTCAAAAATATAAAATACCACAATGCCCAAATCTTGGTTTCTAAGTACCATTCTTGACAAATAAGAATTAGGGTTTCTTAGAGAAATTGCTATTTCCAGGACTGTGGTTAGGAAAGTATAAGGTAAGTCTAGGACATCTTAAAGTACCAGAACCAGAACATAAAGTACTCAGAGATGATGAGGACATGTCAAAAGGAGATTGCAACTAACTTAAAGGAGCTCCTACTCACCAAATCTGGATAATTTGTTTAACCATGTGACCAAAACTGGGAAAATGCAGCTTTAAAAACAGTATTAAACTAATCTTATTCGTGAAAGTAAATAAAAAAAATAGTATATATATTATTAGCAAAATATTTAAGCAGAATTCAAAATATATCACAATGATCATCTTTCTGTTCCCTATTGCTCCATCCCTAAAGTTTATTCCTTACAGAGCAGAGTGAGTCTTTTAAAATATGTCAGGTAGCCGAGACTGGTTTGGCTCAGTGGATAGAGTGTCGGCCTGTGGACTGAAAGGTCCCAGGTTCGATTCTGTTCGGGGGCATGTACCTTGCTTGTGGGCACATCTCCACTGTGGGGCGTGCAGGAGGTGGCTGATCGATGTCTCTCTCTCATCGATGTTTCTGACTTTCTATCTCTCTCCCTTCCTCTCTGTAAAAACTCAATAAAATATATTTTAAAAAAATATGTCAGATAACATCACTTTTTCTCTCAAAATATCCTGAAGTCTTACTGTATCACAGAAAATGTCAACATTTTTAGAATAGCCCATAGAGCCCTTCATGACCCCCTCCCCTCCTGTTTACTTCTCTGACCTTTCTCCTACTATGTTTCCCCTTCCTCAGCCACTCCACCTACCTGGCCTTCCAGATGTTTCTTGAACATGGCCTTTGTTCTTTTTTTAAGATAGAGATATACTTTAATAGAATTTTCATCTATTGACCCATATTTAAATTTCTGAGATAAATCTTATGTGGCAGAAATTAAAAATCACATCCCTAAATGTATTTCTATCAGTAAGTTTGTCTGTCCTTAATAATTAGAATTATGTTTTCATTTTGTTTTATTGATATTTCTCTGTCCCCTAATAAGACTCTAACCTTACTATTTTATCCACAGTTGGAAAATACAGTGCCTAGCAAATAACATAGGTTCCCAGTTATTTGTGGATCTTAATGATCCTTGTTAATGTAATGAGGATTAACCTTTATAAAACAGGAGCCAAAAGCCCTAAAGAAACAACAGGATATGAACATACAAGCAAAGGGAAAATAATGATAGCAAGAATGGAAAGGTGAAGGGCAGACATGAAATCTGCATGAAAAAACAAAGAGAAAACTGCCAAGACAAATGACAGAACATTATATCGGTAAAATGTTGAACAAATGAAAATTCTTCCAGGAAGAAAGAATAAAATAAAAAGACATGACAATATTTTCAGAAGGATGTTGGAGACTGGATAACAGAACTTGGAAGTATAGAGAGTTTTACTAGAGAAATTAAAATTATACATATAAAAATCTTTTTAGACAACTTAAAAATATTTTTGGAATAGTAAAAAACAAAATTTGGGCATGTACTTAGAAAAACTTGGCTGCTTTCCAAATGTATAAAGACATTTCTACCCAGATATACCCTACCAATTTTTAAATATCAAGGACTAATAGGACATTTTAGAAGTATTTTGGGACCAGATGATATAAGCCAAGGAAGCAAAAATGTCAGTTATTTCATCTTCCCCTTTGTATTATTAAATTCCAGAAGAAAATGGAGGCAGAATATTTTAAGGATGCATGCTAACTTATTAATATCTTCAGCCAGAGGTAATGTGACTAGAAAGGAGACTCTTCTTTTGATACATCTCTGCTTGAACACAACCATTTATATTGATTCTACTTACTAGCTGCCCAAAACTGTTTTATTTGCCTTCTCTTTACATATTCTAGAACCAATGAGGTGGAGAAAAGCATATCACCATACCCATTCTTCTACTATAGCATTTTAAATGTTCTTCCGATTCGTGAATGTTTGTATACACAAATTAGTAAAGGGTCATGAACTCAACAGAAAGCCCCAGTCTGTTGGGTCTGAGGAATCTAAGAAATTTGGGACTAAATGGAAAGAATTCAGAGAGGGACGCTGTTGGAAAGGACAGAAAATTATAAAGGCAGCAATATCAAAATACGCACCTAACTGTTCCTCAACTCATAGGTTGACTTCTAAATCAGGCAAAACGCAGAGAAAATGTTTCACAAAGAGGAAAACAACACCTTGGAAACTAAAAGAGATGAGCAGAAATGTTGGTTTCTGTTAACTTCCTGATAAGTGAGACAGAGTTTGGCTTCAAATATTATAAGTTAGAAAGTCTTTGAAAATTCCTTGGCCGTTCCATCGAAACTCCAGAAGGGCCAATGCCATAGGAATAAAGATTACATCCCAGGATTGAAGGCAAAACTAAAATAGATCCGAGCTAATGAAACACACATCCTAGCCTACAGATATTGAAAGTAATCTGCTGGTAATTTAACTCCCACTAGGACAAATGTCAACACTGTTCAGAAGACAACAGAAGCAAGAATTTCTGTAATGCGTATATGCCAAAATGTCTAGTATGTAATAAAAATTATAACAGTGAAGAAACAAGAAATGTGACACATGCCAGGAGAAGACAATCATACAGTTGAAAGAGACAGCAAATGATTCACATCTTATGATTAGCAGAAAAGAGCTAAAAATAACATTTGTAAGTATGATAAAGGTTCTACAACCAAAGATGAGGGGAGTGTGAACAGGTAGCCAATTCAGGAGAAATTTTAAAATTCTAAAAATAGAAATTACATGCCCTGGCTTATAACTTATGAAATTATATGCCAGGGTTGTGGGTTCGATCCTCAGTCAGGGCACATACAAGAATCAACCTGTGGACACATAGATGGGTGGGAACAAATGGATGTTGTGGAGGTTTTCTCTCTCTCTTTTTTATTCTCTCTCAAATCAATCTGTAAAAATTTGGAAAATATGTATTTAAAATAACAATATTTGAAGATAAATCAATGGATGGAATTAATAGCAGATTGGTCACAAGTAGAGTAGTAAGGAAGAACTTGAAAAAGAACCAATGGAGATTATCCAAACATAAACTAGAGAGGGAAATAAAAACACAAGTAGATGAAATGTGTGACAATATCATCTACTAAGCACATCATGATCGAATTGTTTGAAAACTAATGATAAAGTGAAAGTCTTTAAATACAGGAAAAAAAACAATATTTAATGTGCATACTATATAGAAAGACAACATGAAAGATGGCTGAATTTTCATAAAAAATAAAACAATGGAAGTCAGAAGAAATACTACTTTAAAAGCCCCCGGCATAAATGAGGGGAGTGGGCGGAACCTAGCTTTCCTGGAATTATGTATTTAGAAAACAAAATATTACAATAAAATGAAAGCTAAACACAGTAGTTGCTGATGGAATATAGGGATTGACTAAATGTAGGTATAAAGCAAATGTCTGGAGAATGGATAATGTTCTAGATTTTGATTAAACAATTGGTTACATATATTTATATCTTTGTCAAACTCATCAAATTGGACACTAGATATATGCACATTTTTATGCACGTAACCATACCTTAATTTTTAAAAGGAGGGAGAAGCAGTGATATTTTCCATTATACAAAAGGCAAAAAGCATATTTGCCTAAAGATTAAGGCAACATGATAACAGATAAAAAATTGGAATCTACTGGAATAAGACGTAGCGAACCTGAAAAAACAGCCAACAGAGATCACCCAAACACAAACCAGAATAAGGTTAGAGCTCTGAAAATTGTAACTATATTTGTTGATACAAAATATTGTTTTTCATTCCTTTCTTGCATTCTTTAAAAGCCAATTCACTTGTTAAAATAAACGTAATGGCTAGATGTTATGAGGTTCATAGCACTTGAAGTAAGACATATGAAAACAATAGCAAAGAACAGGAAAAAGTGTAAATGTAATTTTACTTCTGTTTGATTCTTACCTTGGAAAGGGAGTGGTATAGGTAGACTTTGCAGAGTTAGAAATGTATATTTTAACTCCGGAAACAACCATCAAATAACAATATAAAGAGGGATGGCTAAAAAAAGACAATAAAAGAGATAGATAGGAAGCAACAACAATAAAAAAAGAATCAATAAACCCAAAATACAGAAATGAAGCACAAAGGATGGGGGGCAAGTAAATTCTCAGACATTACTGATACAGATAGAAAATTATGCAATCACTTTGGAACAGAATTTGGTAATTTCTAAGATGAAGTTCAACATATATTTGCCATAAATCACAGCAATCTATCCTAACACAGAGCCTTATCCCCAAAATGAAAACATGTCCACAAAATGGCTTGTACACAGCAGTTTTAACCATAATCTAAGAAAACAAGAAAGGACCCAAATGTCTATTGATAAGAAACTGGATAAATCAATTGATGTATTCTTAAAACAGTGTGCTAGTAAGCAATAAAAAGGGCAAACTGATAGTAGATACAAAAATATAGATGACTACCAATGATATTTTGTTGTTTCAAAGCGGGCACAAAATACAAGATGTTGAATATGTAAATTTTGGGATCAGTAGACTAGATAAATGATAGTGCTAGAAAATATCAGATTATATTTTCTGCCCTGGGAAGTAGAGATTAGAAAAGGGCTCCAGGGAATTTACTAGTGTCATGGAAAGGCCTTACACTTAATTGGTCTCACAGATGTATTCATTCATCAAAACTTTTCAAATTTTTTACTTAACATTTTCTCATTTTATTACATACAAACAATGCTCAATAAAAAAGCAACAAAGTTGACATAAACTTTAAAAAAGCAACAAAAATATACCATGCCTTATAGTCTCATTTGTCTTATTTTATTTAAACATTTCATGCCATTTACATTTATATGTAATTATTCCATCAGCACTCATACTTAAGAAGACCTTTAATAATTTTGATAATTCCCTTAAATAATCCACCCTCTTACTCCAAGCAACTTTTTCCAAAAAAGTTTTGTTAAATGTTTGTATATGGTACTTATACTGATAACATTTATAACACAATGTTTATTGTGTAGTTTAGTATTTACATAAAACATTTACATCTTTAGTCTTTAATTTGGATAATTTTAATGAGTATTACTTCACTGAAACATTAGGTATGTTAACATATATCTAATTAAAATAAAACTATTGATCAGGGAGATGTAACTCTAGATTTGCTTAGATATCATCAACACCAATTTTTTAAAACATATTTTTATTGATTTCAGTGAGCAATGGAAAGGGAGAGAGTGATAGAAACATCAATGATGAGAGAGAATCATTGATCAGCTGCCTTCTGCACACCCCACACTCTAGGGACCAGTCTGCAACCCAGGTATATGTCCTGACCAAGAATCCAACCCTGTACTGGTTCATAGGTCAATGCTCAACCCCTGAGCCAAGCCAGCTAGGCCATACCAATTTTCAATGATTCCACAATACAGGGGGGGGGGAAAGTAGGTGTACATTTGTTCATATGGAAAATAATACAGTAATTAACAAGTAATAACACAAGAATAAGCTGTTTTGTGTACTCATTACTGTAAAACTGTTTTTGCTCCTCCCCTCCCACTGGATAGACGTGTAATTCAATGTTCTGAAAGGAACAAAAGGCAACTCTGGCTTATTTACGCATAAAAGGAAAGCGCTGAAGAAATATGTGTTATTTCACAGGAGAACCGTGTTTCCGTCTCCCAAGAAGCAGACATGACACAATTAAAAGTACAAGGATTGCATTAGGGAGGGCACACCATGAAAGAAATCGGGAAGGATCAGGGTCAGCTTGGAGAGTCAGCAGACCCTGCATCCATCTGATGCCTGGTGAAGGAGAGAGGGGGTCAAGATTGGATGGAAGCACCTGAGTGCAGTCAAGGCCATCCCTCACCCCAAAGAGCAGATGTCTTAGAATTCGTGCTGAGGTCAGTTATTGGCTCAGCGCAGACTGTGCAAAGCATGGCCTGGCTCAAAGTTAGTGATGGATTTCAGACCACAACACTTGGTTGATTGAGCCCTCTACAGCTGGATGTATACCAGACACATTCTCCTGGCCACCAGCAACAAGAGAATGAAAGAATGAGTCTCAAGTCTACACACCCAAGACCAACTCTGGAAATCATATTCCAGTGAAGACTTCTGCATCACCTCTGAGGACTTGATAAGACAAGTGGCTAAAACTGGGAACTCAATATGCCGGTGCCATGGTTAGTCAAACAGCCATTGCCGCTGCTTCTAGAAATTGCATTTTCCTGCAACTTCCAACAGAAGCGTTTCTGTCAGTCCAGGCATCACTAACACCTGATTCAAAGTCTGGGTTGATGAATCTGATTGAGAAAATCTACTCATTGGCCTGGACCCTATCAATCAAGGAATCTGGGAAAGCAATTATCAGACGTTTTCCACTTCTAAATTGTGATGGGTGTTACCTCTGACCAACACTCAAAGATAGAAGTAGTTCAAAGATAACTGCTGGGCAGCCAACAGGATGACAGATTTCTACTGAAATAACTTGCTAAGAAGAGATATTTGGAAATATTAATTCCAAAACTGTCACCTGTACATATACTGTTCAACAATTGTTCTTTACACAAAATCTAAGTTATCTATACTCATCACTCTTTAGGTGAAAATATTTATTGATACCTTCGTATTTTTTTCTTTAAAAGAGAAATTGTTGGGAAGAATGAACATGCAGCTTATGTCTAAAGAGGATTAGAAGGTAACACATTTGTCAAACATCTGGAATTTTCATTGAAAACCTTTCTGACATGAATACTTTGACTATATCTGTAACCCTAATAATGCCAAAAGAAAATTCCCAGGTGCCAAATATATCCTAACTTTGCTGATGTGTTTTAAAGACTCTACAGGTTACTTGTTATACCCTAAAGCTTTAAGGCCTTAATTTTAAAAGCTGCATGTAATTTTGCTCAAGGGCTATTTCCACAGTCAATTTGATTAAGTGCAACTTAAAATTTTCATGCAATATATTTGAATGCACTGATTGAACCAACCACAAAGACTGTATTTACAAAATTGAACATAATTTTTTACCCTTATAATCTTAAAGTTACTTTTTCATTCAACTCCCTACACTTTATTATTCCTTTTTATTTTTTAGCTCTTGCATTATAAAATAATGCTAACTTACAGAAGAACTCTATGCTATACATGACTTTTCAAATGAATCTACTATATCTACATAATGCAGAGAGGCAAGATGTTAGAAAAAGAATTTTATTCAAGAAATGCATCAAAATTATTTCTTAATCATAATTCATTAGTTGGACAAATGTAGCATAATTTTGAAATTTTGAGTGTTAAGAAAGCATGACAAATACGAAAGTATACATAATTTCACAAAATCAACTGTATTTGTTATTTTTTTCTGAATAAAAGTAAACACGGTTTCACAGATATCATTACAATTTAAGTTGCAACATTTTAAATCTCTAGTTTTGGGAAACTATAATCATTTAAAATTATATCATATACTATAAATTAAATACACTTAGTATATAATATTTATCTCATTCTTATTTACCTCTACGACATTCAATATTTTTTTAAATGATATGAGATTATGCCCAGTGAGTCTTAGTTCATCATATACAGGTTGGGGGAAAGTAGGTGTACAAAAATAATACAATAATCAATATGTAATAATATAAGAATAAATTGTGTGTTTTATGTATTCACAACTGTAAACCTACTTTTGCCCCATCCTGTATAGTGCTTCTGACCTCTCTTAAGTTTTATTCTTAAGCTATATTTAAAATATTTTTGAATCAACTATAAGTTCAACATAACTATTGGACATAATTTTTCATTTAAGCCAGAAAATATTTATCTTTTTATTTTGAACTACATAGTCATATATAATTATCAAATATTCCAAGCCAATGTCTATATTTTATTTTATTAGTATTATTTCACCAGAGCAAGTTATTATGAATGTTAGAGACAAAATTTGTTGATAATAAACCAACCAGACAGATAACAGAAACTGTCTAAACCCACACTACTCAGTATTTGTGGATGTTAGATGGTATGCCATATATTTTGACTACTATGTTATTTTTCTTTTTATTGTAACATTTTTTTTACCATAATAATTTGATGGTCTTTTTGTAGTTCTTAGATATTTTCCTTTACACAGTACAGAGGTTATATAAACACAAAGATAAAATGTCCAATTAAATTCTTACGTTTTAATTCTCTGGACTACTTAAACCAGTACCGTTTAAAATGAATTATATTATTCACGTATACCTACAATTTTGTGTGGAATAAGCATAAAATGATATTCCGTAGGAAAAGAAGATTGAAACATACTATGGCATACTTTGACTTTCCTACTCAACAACACTTCCTTCCCTTTACTAGAAACTTGATTATAATCCCAGTAGTAATATATCCAGCCCTTGGCAATGAATTGTGATTAATCCAAGCCAATCATAACATTCCTGCTCCCCATTACTAAATACTTGATTTCCCTACTTTTATTATAACTACAAGTGATCATATATTTCAGTTCTGGTCAACAAAAGGCGAAGCCACATCTGATAGGGGTTTTCCTAGAAGCTTCTAGTTTTCCTAATAAAAGAGATAGACAAGGCTGGACCACTGGTTCCTCCTGCTCTATACTTTCCATGTGGCCTGATTCCTAGATCCAGTCAGCCATTGCCATCATAAGGGAAAGACCAAGATTGTCCTCATGTGACTGCATCTGTGAACCAACATCCGAGCTTCTATTTTTCAGATTTAATTGCAACATGAAAAGATATAGGCACACATTCTCTTTTAAGTCACTGAAAATCAGCATTTGTTAGTTGTATCTGAATGCATTCCTAATAGTTGCAAACACCATTGTAAACATCATTGTACATCAAATACAAATATTATCATCATGTCAGAAGGCTCACTGTTAGGATATTTCCCCACTAGTAGTTGCTCAATAAATATTTATTCAATTAATTTTCAGAAAAGTTACTTTGATCCCTAGTATCACTATTGAAAAACCACTGTATCTAACCAGTATCAAATGACTACATTCCTACTTTTTCTATAACATACAGATCACCGAAATAGACATCACTGCCATTGTGTTTATCAATTTTGTGCATGCTAAAATAATGCTTCTTCTTCCGAATTTGTCGTAGTACCAAAAAATTGCTGAAATTTATTTTCTGAGTGCCTCGTATTCAATTAGGCCCTTGACATGCCTGGTTTTTCAAATAAGACTGTGAGCACTGAAATTGTAGCAATTGAGAGGTCTACCGTTCAAGAAAGCTTTCCTTCCTGTCTTAAGGCTTGATTAATCCCCAGATGTTCCCTGGGCAGAAGCCATGGCCCTCTTCTCACTGATACATGAACCCTCTCTGCACAGGCGGAGTTTCCTGATGTGAGGCCCCGTTTTTTCACAGGGAGGCTGCTGTCAGGAAGTCCTGAGCACAAGAAATGTAGCCATCATGCCAAGCTAAGGTAGAGCACCCGGCTGCACTGGCCTCTGAGAAGGCTTAGTCTCTAAGAAGCATCCTCACAACCATGGGTGAGACCAAAGGTGTCCAGGGGCCACTATTCTGGGGGTGTCTCCTTTTATTCATGGGTCTTAGCCTGATTACAGCTGCAAAACGCTTCACATTTTAATAGAACAAAATGTTCTCTCTTTCTGACTCTTCCATTTCATTTGGACGTTTAGGTTATTTGCGAAGTGCATGGCTACTTAGGAACCCACGCCAGTTTTGATTTGCTCTAAATACTGAACCTAAGGCCCAGCCCCATGCTGTCTGCGCTCATGGAAACAAGTCGAAAATAGATGCCCATGATATCTTTTTCTTGGAATGGGAAGAAGTAGAAGGATTTCCTAAGATTAACTGAAAATATAAATTCCAAAAGGCACACAGATGAATTTTCCTGAACAGGCTCTTAAGAAATGCCACCTGAAACAGGGAAGAAGAAAAAAATTCTATGATAAATGTTTGCTGAATTGAACAACTAAAAAAAACAAATCTTCTTCTAAATTGGAGTGTGAAATGTTTCTAGTCCAGAAGTATTGGGATAATCTGTGCCACTATCACACACAAAAGACACTTTTTTTGGTAAATGAATTAAAAAAAATGTTAACAACTATGTAATAATATCCTTTAAGATTTTATTTCTTGAGTTATATACTAACTTCGATGTTATTAGTACTAAAAAGAGTGGACCTCTACTAAATATTTGCTTGATTCAATACTGAACATAGACTACATGGAATGCAGAGCACTACCCAATTATTCTCAAACTTGTTCAACTAAAAATATATATTTTAAAGGGGCATGAACTTGTAGAGAAGGTAGATTTATTTACTACCTTGATAGTAGTGATAATTTCACAGGTATATACATGTCTTAGTTAATCAAATTATATGTATACTAGATATGTGCAGAGATATTAAGTATATCTCAATTAAGCTGCTTTTTAAAAATTCAAAAAAAATAGTTTTTTAAATGCCAACAAAGTTTCATTTTAGCTTATACAAAATCACCCAATGGGCTCATAGTCACATCAGTTCTCTACATGGGATTTAATGACAATTCTTCGCCAGCCTATGAAAACCTGAATTTCTAGGAGAGTGGTTTTTAAAGCCAAACTTGACAGAAATTTAATTTGTGGCACACTAAATGTAACTTAGCAAAGTCAAAGGGTGATGCAGCCATATGGGTTACAAATACATCAGCAGGCTAAGTCTATTTCTGGAGCCCATTCATCATTGTAACACCCACTTGACATGGGAGGGTGACAAGGATTATTGTTCTTATTTTAAATCTGATTGAAAAGTCCTTTACTCACTGGGTTTGAAGGTGAGAAAGTGATTGGACTAGGCCCTCACCTGTGATTTTACTTGAATGCAGAACTCTTAACACTAAGTGTTCTTTGCTTCTAAAATTCTTACTTTCTAGATATCTAAAGCCCATTCTCATTCAAAAAATTTGAAATTGACTATATTAAGAAAGACAACTATGTCCTTTTTATATTTATTATAATTTTTTTCAAAATAATCAGATAATAAATAGTAAAATGAAACCCTATAATTAAAAGTGCAAGTTTATAATTAGTAAACTTTATGTAATACTAGAGGCCTGGTGCACGGATTTGTACACTGGTGAGGTCCCTTGGCCTGATCTGCAGGGATTGGGCCGAAACCAGCTCTCTGACACCCCCTGAGGGGTCCCAGATTGTGAGAGGGCAGTTCTCAGGTGATACACCCCAGAATTGGGCTCCCTCCTCTCTGGTTCCAGGGTGCAGCACCCGAGAGCTGCAGCTGCCAAGTCACCACAGCTCGGCAGCTCCTGCATTGAGCATCTGCCCCCTGGTGGTCAGTGCACTTCATAGTTACTGGTTAGATGGTTGGAACAGTCAGACAGTCACTTAGGCTTTCATATAGATAGATAGATTTGCCTCATCAGTCTAGTTTACTCAGAGCTTTCTTTTGCCTAGTTGTTTTAAATTACCTTCATCATGAAAATTTATCTTTAAATATTATAGTACACATCTTTAAGAATTGAGATATTGTCCTATATAACCATGACACTTTTAGCAACTGTTATCAAATTGATAATTATATAATACTATCTAATATCAGTGAATATTTAACTCACCCTCATTTTTTCATACCTATGTGTGTGTATGTTTATTTTCTTTTGTTTTCCAAAGCAGTGTTTTCTAACTAGTTTATTCAAACCAGGATCATCCAAAGACTATATAGTTCACATGGTTGTTTTTTGTCTAAAATCATTTTCCCCTTTTAACTCTGCCCTTTATTTAAGACATCAGCTTCTTCAAACGAATGGGACAATAATCCTATATGGTCTTTGTTGATTGGTTGCTCATACTGTTGTTTGGTTGTTTTGTATAACTTTGTATTGGCTACAAACTAGTCCAAAGAAATGACAGATTAAACATTTTTTGGCAAACATAATGCTTTAGTGACTTTGGAAAGTCCCTATTTATAACGGGAAAATAGTGGAATAAACCTAAGGTTTTAATTTGTTTTTATAGGGGTAATATAATCATTCCTGATTTTATGGCAACTAATAGCCTCAAATGCTAGAGACTTTTGGAAGATTTTCTTATTCATTAGGTGACAATCTGGACCAACCCCTAGGTATTTAAAAGCTTTCAGGGGCAGGGATATGGAACAAACTTTGCAAAAATTCTGATGTCAAGAGGTTTCCATCTCAGTTAATAAAATTAAAAGGATCAAAAGGGATTCTGAGAAATCTACAAAACCAGACTTGGAAAACATGCTTCTCACTCTAGATGACACATGCGCTCAATGAAAGTTTCATGACTAAAAGGCATATTCTGGACTCACACAAAATCTGCTTAGTTTGGATGCCATGTGGTCTTATTCTCTCCTTGGGGCAACTACATACATTCAAAGGAACAGGAAGGTAACATCAGCACTGCCTCCTTCTTCCAATTACGCATCTGTTCCCAAAACTACGGTTGCCATGACTCTTAGTTGTTAGAACGGCTTTATTTAGTTGATTTGTAGAAGTGCAGGGAAAGAGTTTTTACACTTTTCCTCCTTTGGTTTCGAATCAAATGTATAGAACAGGATAATTTTATTCTTTTGAATAGGTAATAGAAATTACGAGTAACCAGAGGGTAGAAGTGGAAGGGGCATTAGTATTCCTCTAAGTTATGCTCTGTTCTTGATTCATAGTTTTAATTCACACTGCAGTTTGGTACCATGTTGAGACAGAATTTATGAAATATTTGCAAAGTCGGAAACTCATCCTTGAGAAATGACTATGCTCTTTGAGCATTTTATTTCTTCCAGACCACACATGACTACTTTTAATCATGCTTCTCATATGTTCTTTAGATCATCTCTACCACCACACTTTTAAAGCTAACATCGATGTGGAGTTTATTTATTGCTGTTTCCAATTACTCCCTCAAGGTATTAACATAATGATGACATCTGCCTTAAAAACTTGTTTCATCTTTTTTTTTTTTTCAAAAGTAAGGATGGACTTAGGTAAAATTGCTAAGAACTTAGGTTTAACTCTTTTCTGAATTTCAATTGTATATAGAGTCTGTACACACATCTGCCACACAGATACTAATTCAGGGACTTTCTACCTTCAGCTGGGACCTTCTGCTTTCCTCATTTTTATTTTGTCTCAAGATTCACAGAAGAGGCTTCTGCCAAATTCAGGGAAAAGGTGTTTTTTCTTTGCTAGTTACACCAGAACCAGCCTGATGAGTAACTCATGTTATTCCAATGGCAACTGGGTATTAAACTATACTCTCGGCATTTGAGCAGGTTTATAATTGGTCGATACTTTCTAAAATTAGCTATCCAATGCAAACATAATTACTTTTATTTAAATTGTACATAAAATATTCATTTAATATAACATAGGTATTGGCATGAACTATTGCTATATAAATTATATAGACAATTTTATGTATTAAGTACTTCAACAATGCACAAACATTCCTGTTCGCCATTCATTTTTTTTAAAACATTTTCTTAGCACCTAGAACCATGCCAAGGTCTATTGTAAAGATTCTCAGACTTTAGTGTTTGTGTGGATATTTACTAAGGGATGTAATTCCTAACCACAACCTTGAAGACTCTGTAAGAAGCTCTGGGGTAAATCCAAACATCTGCATTTCAAACAAACGCTCCAGTTGTTTCTGGCATGAATGTTCAATGGCACACACTGTGACAAGCACAGCCTACACATACACAAGGATTTTAGATGCAAAATAACACAAATGACAAGAACTACAAGTCAGGTAAGTCGTCAATGCATAAGACACTATGAGATCACATATGTGGTATTGAATGTGATAGTATTTTACAGAACACTCCAATTGAAAAGATTATGTCTAATTCCATGTTACTCAATAGTTCCTTCAATAAAGTAAAGAATTAAAAAGTACTTACTATGATAAGGACATAATTGAGATCTTAAAATTGGATTACATACCATCTTTTAAGCATTAGAGACACTATATGACACTACTTATTTTCCACCAGATTTCATTCAACTAATTACTCTCATCACACTTGAAATTTCATCTAGTGCTCTACATCTCAGCCTGGGAAAATATACTCTTCATTAGCTAGAACTAATGGATTTAACTCTATTTTTTGCCAAAAATAATTGCAAATAGTATTATCACCATCTTTATCTTTTCATCTCTGTTCATTCCTTTTGTATCAATTAGTTTTTTTTCCTGGAAAACAAATTACCTCAAACTTAGTGTCTTAAATAAAAAACATTTATTTAACTCATAATGGTTTGGGTTGGTCTGAGCTGCCTCTGCGGCCTCTCAAGGATCTGGGACCAGCCTGTGATTGGTTAGAGACTAGATGGTCCAGGAAGGCCTCACCATGAGACCTGGAGATTGGTACTCTGTCAGGCAGAGTTAAGGTGACAATTTGGATTTCTGTGGCCCACGCTCACTGGAAACATACAGAAAGAGTGTTCTGGGAACGTTCAGCATAGCCCAGAACACTTTGCACAGTGCCACAATGCAGCAAGGCTGTAAAACACTAGACAATTAGTGTACCTGTCACAGCAGTTAGAAATTTGGGATTCTAATGAAACAATCATGAATGCCAGTGTTAAATACCTAAAAGCTTGGTATGTGGGAGGTGTAGCCTCTGGACTGAAGATATATTCTGGCATATGTTGATTTTGTTTTCTTATTAAGGTCTGCGCTCATGATAAAAACTACTACTGTCAGCATCTTTAAATATAGTGAAAATTGCCGAGACCGGTTTGACTCAGTGGATAGAGCGTCGGCTTGCAGACTGAAGGGTCCCAGGTTCGATTCCAGTCGGAGGCATGTACCTTGCTTGCGGGCACATCTCCACTGTGGGGTGTGCAGGAGGCGGCTGATTGATGTCTCTCTCTCTCTCATCGATGTTTCTGACTTTCTGTCTCCTTTCCTCTCTGTAAAAAAATCAATATTTTAAAAAATATATAGTGAAAATATGTTTTATATGGATACATGAATGGACAGACAGGAGCTAGAAATATGGCTTGAACTAGAGCTGAGAGAGAGTGAGAAATGGGAAACCAAGATAGAGAAAAGTGAAACACGCTATGTACTTAATTGCCTTAATATTTAATCTAACTTTACTCTTAGAATAAAGTGTTAAGAGATCACAGGTGTTGTTTTGCTATGTAATCAAAATTTAAACTCTATACAGATGTTTTTCCTTCAAACATTGCTCATCTTGAAAATTATGATGTCCAATTTATTCACATCTAAAACTGTAGCACCTTATACAGTGCCTGATGCATATTAATATCAAAAAAATTCATGAACAAACCAATTCCTTTTATTAAAGTTTTAGAACAAATGTGGAATTTCTGTATAGGAATGAGTGGAAGCAATAATATTCACAAAAGAAAAAAGACTTTTGGATAGTCTATAGAAAGATTTAAATCCCCATTGGTTCTGATTTATATCACTTTTCTGTGTTAAATTATTTTTTTTCTAGTAATTGTCATTTGGCTATTGGTCTTTTTTATTGTTATCTATTATGGAAGTATTTCTGTTTCAGCTGACGTAATAAGAAAGGACTATCAATAGATTCATAAAATATAATGATTCAAATTTCAAAACATAAAATTATGTACTGTACCAAAAAATACTATGACACTCCTTATTACAAGAAGTGTTTCAGAACTGGAAATGTGGCAGATCTATGTAAGCATGGCTTTCTTCAAATGTCATCATGGGACCTGTCAATTGGTGACCAAAATAATCAGCTTCAAATTCACAGGCCTCAGATACAATCGGAAACCAATCCAGGCCTCGACAGAATTGTTCCATTACATTCTGATTATATGACATAAACAAAATGAGCTTTGAAATTAGACTTCTGATTAAAATATAAATAGACTAAAGAACGTTCATTACTCAATCCTGTAACACATAACAAGAGTAGGTGTTACTATAGAAGTCAAACAAGACTACCGTGGTGATGGAATATAATTTTTCCAAAACAGAAATTGTAGACACTCCAATGACAGTACAATAAAAAAAAATCAATATAATTATTTGTCTTTTTTTATTTGAGCCTAAAGCTCAAGGGCATGCAATTTGATGGCAACTCTAAGTAGATGGTGGCTACACACTCCTTGAGAGTTATCATAGTTTAACAATATTCACTGAACAATCGCAAAGTGAGAATTAACCCTATTCCATACATTTTCAGTTGCTTTGGTGAAAATAAATTCTAGAAATCAAATGAAGAAGGCAGAGTAAACTTATTCAAAATATAAAGAACAAAGGAATTTGATATACATTCATGTCCCATTTCCTAAGAATTACTAGAATGATTGCATAGACAGCACAAAGAGGTCAAATTTTCATACTGAATTTTGAATGAAGGAAGAGGAACAGCATCACAGAGTAGCATGTGAAGGGCCTTTTCAGGTGACAAAGTGGTAGATGATAGATAGATAGATAGATAGATAGATAGATAGATAGATAGATGAAAGAAAAAGGAAAAAAGAAAGATAGAGAAAGAAATAAATAGAAAGAAAGAAAGAAAGAAAGAAAGAAAGGAAGGAAGGAAGGAAGGAAGGAAGGAAGGAAGGAAGGAAGGAAGAGGAAGGTAGGGATAGAAGGAGGGAAGAAGGGAAGAAGGGAGGGAGGGAGGGAGGGAATTAGCAAGGAACAAAAAATGATATTTACTTTCTCAGAAAATAAAAATAGAGACTGTATTGCCAATAGATCTACCTTGCAAGAAATATTAAAAGAAGTACTTTCACACCGGAGAGAAAATAATGAAGGTCAGAATCTTGGGTTTAAATAAAGAAAAGAAAAGCATTAGCAAATGAATAAGTAAATGTAACCTACATTTCTGATTTTTAATTATATGACATAAATGAAATGACTTAATATTTATTAAAAATAATAGCAACAATATATTTATATATGTTAAATGTATAAAATTTTACAAGAAATTTAAAACATTGGATTATTATAAGGTACTTGTACTATCTAACAATTAGTGCAATTTGAAAGTGGACTTGGATTAATTTCAGACCAACCACTGAAAAAAAAAAATTCAAGTATAACTGATATATTATGAAAGGAGAAAAAAGTGGAATCATATAAAATGTGTTTAAAAAGCAGAAAATAATGTGGAACACAAAATAGAAACAAAGAACAATTTCAACAAACAGAAAATAATAAGAAACATGGTTGATATTAATTTAGTTATATCAACAATTATTTTAAACATCAATAATCTAAATACATTATGTAAAATACAGAGATTGTCAGAGTGAATTTAAAAAAAAATGAGCCCTAAGTATATGTTGTCTTAAAAAAAAACAACTTCTTGAAATATAAAGACAGTATAGATTAAAATTAAAGGAATGAAAAAAGATATACCACAATACTATTCCAAGAACACAATTTTTAATGTGTATGCAACTAAGACAGGGTATCAAACTATAAGGCAAAACCTGATAGATTTTGCAAGAAGAAACAGATAAACACACTGTTATAGTTGGAGACTCTATAAAAAAATGAACATATCCAGCGGGCAGAAAATCAGTAAGGAAACAGTTGACCTCAACAATTCCATTGATCTGCTGACTATAATTGACTTCTATATAGACTTCCCCATTTTACAACAAGGTAATGCACTCCTTCTGGAGATCACAAAATATATCATATTCTGGCCATAAAACACATCCAAACACATTTTTAAAAAATAGAGAAATCATACAATGTCTTCTTTCAGATCACAATGGAATTAAACTAGAAATAAAGGAAAGACAGTTAGAAAATCCCTAGAACTTGTAGCTTCAACAACATCTCCAAATAACATGCTCAAAAAATATTTTGAACTAAATGAGAATGAAAATAGAACTTACCAAAATTTGTAGGATATATCAAAAGCAGTGGTTAGAGATAAATTTTATAGCACTGAATGTATATATTAGAAATGATTCTAAAATCAATAATATAAGCTTCTATCTTAAGAAATTAGAAAAAGAAATGCAAACTAAATCCAAAGTAAGTAGAAGAAAATAAACAATAAAAATTATAGTAGATATAAATAAAGGAGATATGAAATGACTATTGAAAATTAATAAAACCAAAAGCTGTTTTTTTGAAAAGACAGATAAAATTGATAAGCCGTTCAGCAAGGTTAACTAGAGAAAAAATAGGCAAAAATTACTAATATAAGAAATGAAAAGGGGATATCAGTATAGATCCCATGGACATTAAAAGAAGAATAAAAGAATATAAACAACTTTATGCTCACATCTTTGATAACCTAGGTGAAGAATAGACCAATCCTTTGTAAAACATAATATGCCTTAACTCACATAATAAGAAACAGATGATTCAAATAGGCATGTATCTATTAAAGAAGTTGAATCAAGCCCATCAGAGTGGCTCAGTGGTTGAGCATCGACCTATGAACCAGAAGGTCATGGTTCAATTCTGTTCAGGATACATGTCCAGCTTGCATGCTCTATCTCCAATGGGAGGCATACAGGAGGCAGCTAATCAATGGATCAATGATTCTATCTCATCATTAATGTTTCTATCTCTTCCCTTTTCTTTTCCTCTCTGAAATCAATGAAAAAAAAAAGATATTTTTAAAAAATGATGTGTGCATATATTTTTACAGACAATAGTGATGTCAACCAAAGCATTGTGAAACAAATTCAAGTTAAACATTAATTATAAAACTGTTAATTAGGTGAATTCTATTTAATAAGACCTTACTGTATGAGAAAAGATAACAATGAGAGAGGGTATTAATAAAGGAAGCTAGAAGTTAAATCATGGAGAGTGATCGTCTAAGCAGGTATTAGGAAGGTCCAGATACAGAGAAGGTATTTCCCATTCATCCTTCAGCTTAATGGCTAAAAGGTGAAGATAGTATAATGTGGTGTAAAAGAGCTAAGAACAAAGAAGCAGGGAACTTAAAAAGTGATGAGAGGACCAAAGAGAAATTAAATGTAAAAGTGAATGAGTTTTATGTAGATTTTCCTTAATATAGACTTATTGCTCAATTAGTTCGCTGTTTTGTTGGCAGAGTCCCCTTAAACCTCAGTGGATATATGAATAATAAAGGAGACAAGGCAAAAGAAACATCAGCAATCTAAACAGTCCCTGTTAAAATATAAATTTTCTACTTCCTTAAAGTAAGGACACTACTTAATTGTGTGTGTATAGGAATAGCCTTCTAAAGAGATAAGGAAATTGCTGTCTCAAGTACAATTTTGACTTGTGTCTCAGCCTAACCAAAAAGAATAAATAGTGAGGGGTGGGAAAAGGAAATAGAAAGCCAATTATATGCTGATTTGCTAATGTTATTTTTCAGATTAAATGCCACTTCAAATGACAAAACCCGTGGTACTTGAGGCTGTCAGGTTTCTGAGCACTTTCTTGAGAAGTCTTGTTTTAGCAAAGAGAATGTTGAAACACAGGGCCCCTCAGGGGGCCAACCAAACTTTGACAGAGGTTTAACAGTCCTTGAAATTATATCCTCAAACCTTGGAGAGCCTGCTGATTCAGTGGGAAAGGACATAAGCTGAGCAAGTTATAAATAAACTCTTTTATCAGAGGCGATGGTGTCATGGTGACTTCAAAGACCAAACCACGGATAGTAAGTTCTCTGATGTTCTGAGGACAGTAAGAACTTTATTATATTGGTCAAGCCAGTCTTGGACCTAGAGTGAAATTTGATAACACTAATGGTTTCCCCCCTCCCTCTAGTTGCTCAATTTTGAATAAATTTCTAGTTAATCAAGGTCAGGAATAGATATTATATTGAGAAGAAACAAGATAGTATATATTTTATGGTACGTTATTATCGTTTCTGTCTCAAAGATTTTCCAATAAAAAATACCATCACACATGAGACTCCCCATAGTAAAAATCTGTGCTGGGCAGCAAGTTAGCTTCTTAAAGAGGCACAGACCTGATTGCCTCCGCACAGCTTGGGATACTTCAATGAGTTATCCTTGGTCCCATGATAACCATAAAGGAAATAAGACACAAGAGAGAATCTTTTATTGGGCTGAGTGGATTTAATTCTGGAGCAGGTCACTTTAGAGTCTGAGAGAATAATGAAGACGCATTTAATGTAATAATAGCCACCAAATAGGTAGATATGTAGAGTTATCCCTTGCTCAATGTAGACTTGTACATATTAGCTAGAAAATAATATCCAAAGAAGTATCTGAAAAATATTCCAGGTATAATTTAAAAGTTAACTTGTCAGAAATTCTGAATTCTAGCTACCCCTAAACTCTGTGGAGAAATTAAACAGTTACAAAGGAAATGTACCATGCTACACTGAAAGTATTAGCATAGAGATCACTTAGATACAAGCAGTACTCGGTGTGTGTAAGTGGACACATTTTATAAAAGCGATACCAAAAGCGACCTAAGACATAAGACTTGAGGCATATTACATCAACCAACATGGATGGGCCAAAAATTAAGAATAGGTTTAGCCAAAACCAGTTTGGCTCAGTGGATAGAGCATCAGCCTGTGGACTGAGAGGTCCCGGGTTCGATTCCAGTCAAGGGCATGTATCCTGGTTGCGGGCACATCCCCAGTGGGGAGTGTGCAGGAGGCGGCTGATCGATGTCTCTCTCTCATGGATGTTTCTAGCTCTCTATCCCTCTCCCTTCCTCTCTCTAAAAAATCAATAAAATATATTTTTTAAAAAAATACGTTTAATTATGTATTTTTAAAGAATACATTTAATTATGTCCTGAGGTGGGGCCACAGTCAGCGACAGTAAGAATGTGTGTAGCCACTGCTTGTGACTCTCTCGCCAATGGGTCTCCAAACACTTGTGGGTGCCTGACCATTGGTTGTGAGGGAAGCCTTCTCAGAAACACACCTCGAAGGAACTCAAGCATGAAGACTCCGGTCACTGGCAAAGGAAAGAATGAATAGGAGTTGAAGCCTTGCCAGCTGCTGAGGAAATGGGCAGAGGGGACTTTCCTCCAAAGCATACAGAACTTCTAGTGCACAGCTGCTGGGATCGTTTATGTCAGACAAAGAAACAACAAAACAAAAGAAGGAGTTGTGTCTCATGGTGGCAAAGCAGTCCTTACTTTAGGTTTGCAGAGTTGCCTGTAAATGTCATGAGTTCCACTCTATGCACGATTCTGGGGGAAGCGGGCTCTTTCTGCTAATACATGTGAATGTCATGTCAGAGCATTTCACAGAAAAGGAGAATGGACAGAATATCCACACTCACACAGAGAGCACATGATTTTTTTAAACTAATATTTGGGTTGTTATGGCAAAATGAAAGAAGTCTCCAAGTGACTGTTTTCTTAGCCCTGTTCTGCAATTCCTTTTCACCATGGCCATGAAGTCAGGGTTCTTTCTCAGTGGATTATCAACATGACTGGCTGGAGTGTCTACCGAGAACACCCATCACGTGAGTAAACAAATAAGAATGACAAATGGGATGTGATAAAAAGGAAAACAAGAACTTGAGATTTCAAAAGCAACAGGGTTTAACCAATACAGATCTTCTCAGGAAAGTGCTATGAAGATGCATTTAATGTAATAATAGCCACCAAATAGGTAGATACGTAGAGTTAGCCCTTTAATCCAAAATTAATTTATTTCGGAGAAAGTTTCTTCCTCCGCCTTCTCCTACCTTCTGAAATCTGAAAGCAACTGTGCTTGAGTCAATGGGACAGTGGTGTGCATGGTGCCTGCCCCTTACAATCAAACTTCAACATAATTAGGGGTCAAAATTGTTAATGAGCTGATTCATTGGAATATGGTACCATTTCTGACAAAATCAATTAGATCAAATGGAATGTTCTTTGGGACTTCCTCCAGGAAAAGGACTTACTGCCATTGAAATTGTTCGCTGTGACTACGCACAAACTCAGTATTTTTATTTATCTGTATCTAAAGGAATCGCTGTCCATATGGACACGTTTTTGGTGAGCTCGCAATTTTCTCCTCACCGGGCGCCTCTATGTTTCATCTGGGGAAGGAGCCCTATCATATCAGCCTTGCCTCTTTGCAGCTCAGCTTGCTGAAGGCCTCAACATCTCATCAGCCGTCCCAGCTGTGGCTTTCTGAACAATCCTTGCTTTTGTGGCAGTTGTCAACTCGGTTTAACGTAACCAACAGGGGAAAAATCTCTAGAAAAATCTAAATCTTCACTCAAAAGCAACTCTACCAAGTTCCCGACAGGCTACAGAGGGATAATTTTGATTTGAAATAAAATGGATACATTTTAATACCATTATAAACAATCTAAGTTTAGCCAATATTTGTGTATAAATAAAGAATTTAGGAAGTCTTTTTAAAACAGAATCAAGCATATGCTACTCTTTTAGCTGAGCATAATTAAACAATTTATTCTGAATCTATTGTACAAATAGGAGGGCCTGAAGTAGTATTTTTACCGCACTCTCTACAGAATATACTAGGTACTTTACATTCCTAGTTAAACTTGGCTCATCCGATGCTACTTCAAAGTTATCTCCTTTTTACAAACAATGAATTAGACTTAAAAGGTCCTAAAACTTACAAGCATAATGTAAGAGACTCTAAAACCAGAACCTGTGTCATTTTTCTTCTCTGCAGAACAGGAAAAGATTCCCCAAATCCCTTTTCCCGATATTTAAAAAAATGTAAAAAGGAAGGAAATGTTATTTTAGCCATAAATAACCTTCATACTGCTCTATAAGTTTTAGTCAAGATATGAACTCATCAGACATTTCCATATTCAAAATACATAAGATGAAAGTCTTTCAAATGTCCTAACTGGATCCAATCATTAAATTTCCTTCACCATTCAAGTTAAATAGAATCACAAGCATTAAAATTGTTCCTTGTGATAAAAATATATGTTTTCTGTGTTTTACTGAACTCTGGTGAAAGCATCTATTTAATTGGCTTAGGATATGTGCCAGCTAATAACCAGATAAACTTGAGGGAAGACAAAGTGGCTATTTTTTTACTTTATTATTTTTTTCTTTTTTATATTATGGTTAATAGTCCTTTATCAGAAGTATCATTGACGGATATTTTCTCCCACAGTATTGTCTTCTCATTCTCTTGACATTGTCTTTCTCAGAGTAAAAGTTACTTTAATGAAGTCTTGCATATTACTTACTTATGAATCTTGCCATTGGTATTGTATCTAAACAGTTATTGTCATACTCGGGATCATTTGTGGGTTTTTTCCCTATGTTCTCTTTTTAGGAGTTTTACAGTTTCGTAAATTACCTTCAGGTCTGTGATTCACTTTGATGTAATTATTATGAAGAGTACAAAGTCTATGTCTAGATTAAGTTTTTTTTTTTTATGTGTGTGTCTAGTTGTTCCAGCCATCTATTGAAGAGAACTATTTTCGCTCCATTGTATTGCCTCCAACAGTCAAAGATTGGCTAACTATATTTATGGGGATCAATTTTTTGGCTCTCTATTCTGTTCTATAGATCTATTTGTCTACTCTTCGCCAACACCACAATGTTGATTACTGTAGTTTTATATTAAGTTTTAGGTAGTGTCAGTCCTCTAACTTGGTTCTCTTTTAATATTGTGTTGCCTATTCTGGGTCTTTTGCCTCTGCATATAAAATACCTTAAGTAAAAAATAAACTTTTTATTCATAATGGCAGTATACTAGCATCAGAATAAAAAAATATGGCTTTCATTTTAACAGGTATTACCTAGATATGTGCTTTGGAAATACAACTTCTTTAAGTCTAGTTTCCTTACTTCAAGATGACAGCTGTATGTTTTTCAGTGCATGCTTATAACACTATTTCAATGGGATAATATTAGCTACTTATCTTGAGTTCCTTAAATATTGTAGATTAATCTAAATTGGTATTCCACATTTTTCAAAACTAACATTTAGGCATAAGGTTATAAACTATCAGATGTATAGCTGAACAAATATTGCTCTCTAAAGTAAAAATAACTTGACAGATTTTGTAAGAAAACATTTTTACCATATTGTTTGTTTTTACCCAGAATTTTAAAATTTATGGGTGTCTATCTTTAGAAATACTACCGAGAAGGGAAAAGCGTTCATTAGCATGCTATTTACTTTCCTTCTTGTCTTCTGACACATCACAATGACCCTCCTCACTCCATCATTCTATCATCACCTTGACAGTCTCCAAGCAAGATTTCATCCATTCCTTTTCATCACCACCCTTATTTTGTACATTCCTTCAAGAAATAAAAACAACTCTCTCCTCTCGGTCACAATCACAAATAACTGTTAAAATCCCTACACATATGCAAAGTACAGTGTATTCAAGTTCTCTCCCTAACATCCTGTATTTCCATGAAGTTCCATTTCACCGTTGAATGTGGGAACTTTGGTTTCAGCCTCTTTCAGGATATGATTCTATACAGTGTGCCATTCATCTTCTGTTCTCCGTGAACATGATATTCTGTAATCAGTGAAGAAACATTAAACTAGACCAGGATTGTCCAGTCCAGTCCTTAGGTCAGCAATGCCCTCCCCACAGAGAGCTGGCCAAAATATCATGATGGCTAGGATGAAGATATAATGTGGATACAATCTGTAGGATTTACAAATACAAAATTCTTCTCAATGTATTGAATGTGTTTCTTGACTACTTCCAATGTTCCATGGCTTTTTTAATCTATTTTTTTAATGAATAGAATCCTTTTAAAACAATATTACCAGTTACTTAAGCCAACCATCTTCATTTGATATTTTTAAAAAAGCGAGAGGAAAAAAAAAGCCCCTTTAAAAATACCCATTCCTTTAAAATTGTTTTAAATAATTTGTCACCATCCTTTTTTGTACATTCCTTCAAGAAATAAAACCAACTCTAACATTTTAGTTAATTTTATGTTGGGCATTTACACAAATGCAAAATTATGCCAAATTTGAAATGTGAGTGAACAGAGTGCAAATTGAGAAGACACCGTGAATTCCTCGTAACCAGAAAAAAATTACTCATTTGTGGAGAGAACTATTGTATCAACATTTATTTGGGCTCCACACCACTGGATAAAAGGGGCCCTGCCATCCTTATTCTTATTTGTAATCTTCTCTCCCATACACGCAAAAAATGAGTTGGTAGAAGTTGTCTTTCTTCAAAGAAGGAAATATTGGACCTCTGGCTTCAACTACTGTATCAAATCCTTTTTCTGGCTGCCTGTAACCGACTCCTCCTTGATTTTAGGCAATGCATACAAGTAGATGGGTTAGATAATTCATTATATATAAAGTAAGATAGAAAGGAGGCATTGGAAGCAAATTGACAAATTTTTATATTATATTATTCTGGGGTGTGATTAAAAAAGAGCACCTGTATATATATATAATATATATTTGACCAAGTCACGGTTGCATGAATAAGACCAGAACAAATGGCCTCTAATATAGTGCCTTATTTAAAAAGAGAGCTAAGCATATCACTGAAAATTGCCTAAAACATATAAATGGTTTTTTGATCCTGTATAATATGAAAATGATTGCAATGTCTTTAATATGGAAGTTCAGAAGAAAAAAAAAACACCCACAAATGTCTGTAGCTTAAAAAATGGTAACTCTGGACTTTAAGATGTACTGCAGCATTAGAGTTTCTTTCATTCTGTTGTAGGTTTTCATTACTAATATTCTGTAAATAAAAATGCATATGGAAGAATCCACAGGTATGTTCAATAAACATGAAAACGTTAGCAAAAGAAATGAAAACATCTGTCTTAGAAGACCCTGCACAATGTCTCCAATTAGGCAAATTCTCTCATTATAATTCTGTTCTTTACAACCTATTATACCGTCACTTAGATAATTATTATCAAAACAGACCTTTGGATTGATTTATCTGGAAGAGTGGTTCTTATCTTCTTTTGGAAACATGGTACTTCATATTTTAACTGTTCTCAAAGACCCTAATTGTCAGCAATTTTTCACTAAATCATCTGCAAAGGACACCATAAAAAACCTACCGATAGGAATTCTAGGCAGACTAAGCATTTTAATTAGTCACTCACTTTTTCTTTCAATGGCAGCATAGCTAGGGGATGTATGTGGCTTCCAAATATTTTATAGTCTGATATCCTCAATGTCGGGATACTTACTCCATGAAGAGAAAAAACAATCACACATAACACATTAATATGCAGAAATGTTTTCTATGAAACTATCTCACTTTCTGCCTATATGTCTCACTTTCTGATCTAAATATCCACATTATGAATTGATACTATTTGGTTAAAAATAAAGAATTGTTTCCCATGTACCCTCTTCTGCAAATCTTTTCACACAGTCAAGTGTTGTGTTGCTGAGTGCTACTGAATTTATTTTTCTCCATTCACTCATGACCATCAGCAGATCTACTCTTAGTGTCTTTTTCATTGATACTCAGTTTTGCATTTAGGTTTGTAAACTAATTTTCCCTCTCTGCTTCCTAAGGAAAGTATTATTTCTCTACCAACCCCAAGGATATTTATCACAGAACTGGGCAGGAAAAGTATTTGTTTTCTAGAAATAACTGGAGAACTAAAAACCATAACCCATTGCAGAGGTAAAGATGGCTTGGTTCAAGAGTGATTGTTTGCTGAGAGCACACTGCATCCTCTATACGTTCTTTGACGGCCACCAATCTCTCAATCTGGGTGGGTTGCATTCCACTGCTGATGTACTTAAGTTTTATTTTAATTCACATGTCACCATTACGGATGTTGGTTTTTCAATGTTTTAGTCTTGGAGACCTAACAAATCCGCAGCCAATGCAAACTCATTCTTTTAGTTTCGTGCCCAAAATATATCAGCACGTAACTTAAAAAGAGCGTACTTTTTATTGCAATATCAGATGGGCTAAGTTTGTTACCTCCCAGCAGATTAACCTCCAAGTCTGTACCAATTCATTAAACATGCACATCAGTCACAGACAGCAGTAATAATTTATTGCAATTAAGCACTTCTGTGTTGGGGAACCAAAATAAGATTGCCCATTATCAGTGCTGTTAATGGTTTTCTGAACAGTTGCCAGTCCATTCACCCCACCCACCCTTCAATAATAAAATAATTTTGACAAAGGGCCCATGTTTCAACATTTTTAATAAAAACAAAATAGAAAAACCATCAGTAACCGAGCAGTAAAGTTTCCTCTCTCTTTCTTCCTTGCCAAAACTAACAGAAAAGAAAATGTCAGTCTGGCTTCTTGCCAGAAAAGGAGGAAATTGAACGGTCTCAGTTCTTATTCTTTGACTAGTAGCATTGTGTACATAGAATGCTTGGCTCTTGGGCTCCTTTTGACAGGACTGAAACGCAGATAAGAAGTTTGGAGGACTACATTCGGCAATTTATGGACCTTGATTCTGTTTAAGATCTTTCAATACCACATAACAAATCAATGTGATTTAGAAAACAACGTTGTTTCTGCCGTTGACATAAGCCATATGTGAGCTGCTAAGCTACTAGGCAAGCCACAGCTATAAATTCTGGTCATTTGCAGGAGATTCCTTAATATTGGGGGGCTCAGAATAACTCAGGCCATTATCATCCTGAATGATGTCTCACTAAACTGCTGCCTGGTAATGAGCACTAAAAGCAGATAGAGTTGTTCTGAAATACATTTCTCAGGTAATTCATTCAGAGTCATAGGACAGGAAGCTCTGTTCAAAGAACAGATTTGGGGTGTATTAAAATCATTAAATGTCTCTTTCGCAGACACTATGAATGTAATCTACATATTCAAATACCTGACTTAGATAAATAATGTTTGCTCCAGGTAGTAGAGCAAGGAACTACAAAAAAGAAACTGAAATTAAGTATGTCAACTTGTCTTTTTTGCAGGAAACAAAATGTGTTCTTCCTACTCTGTTAAACGCAGCCTGGAATGTCTCACTGAGAAAGAGCCAGAATGCTCATCGTTTTTGTTGGAAATAGTGTATGTGGTGAAAAGGATAGATGAAATAGTAGATTTGTCCAAAGGGTGAACGTTTTTATACTCTGTTACCCTCAATTTACAGTGGATTCCTTAGTCAGTATGAATCTAATCTCACAGAAAAAAGAAATCTAGTCTTAGCTCAGCATAGCCTCATGCACTAAAAGGTCACCCGTTCAGTTCCATCAGGGCACATACCCAGATTGTGGGTTCGGTTCCCAGTTGGAGGCAACAGATCAAGTCTGAAATGTAGATCACTGGATAAAATAATGTATAACATAATTAGGAACATATACAAAATGTTCATTAAGAAACACTGGGAGATGGCTCATAGTGGTAAACTGTTCATGTGTGCTATGAACTGAATTTGTTATGGATTGAATATAAAAGGGAAGGATTTGACTGCTGACAGTGGAGTGGAATGTGCAGAAAAAGTCCGAGAGGGTTGAAGGTACACCCCATGGGTGGAAGGAAAGAAGCCAGACAGAGTAGTCATTAAGGTGAAAAAAGGGTCAACTCACCAATAAAGAGAAGTTGAATGGAACCTGAGTGTGAAGTAATTGTTTTCTAGTGATAAATATGCTTGGCTAGGACGCAGACGATAAATTGGCAGGGAGAGGCTAACATTAATTTTGGTGGATGTGCCGTAAGATGGAATAGTCCTAAGGAGTTCATAAAGTCACTGTACATTAGAGTGTCATGTATACAATGCAACCAATGAAAAATGAGGAAGTGGCACGTGGTGACTTATACTATCATCTTGTTTTAAAATGATTGGTCCTTTGCTAACGTCGGGTTTTGGAATCAAAGAGAAAACTGGAAAGCGTGCTTGGCTCATTCCCACCCAGGAGAAGAAAATATAAAGGGTGCTGAAGTTTGTATGGGAATTCTTGCAGAGCACTAAATAGGACGTAGGTCACAATAAGGAAAGGGATAAGTATAACTTTAATAGATGGCTACAGTTTAAAGCCAGTTCTCTAAGGATAAGTAGTGATTATGGGCCTTCTTTCATAATACCTCAAAGGATTATTTTAAATGAGATACTACTGCAGGCTGGGAGATACCATGAGAATAAAGGAGCCAATCAGCTAATTAGGCAGGACTTTGCATAAAGTTAACCTTCACCTATTTATGCTTCTGGAACAGAGAGATGGGTTCCTGAACTGTTTTCCAACCTTATTTGACCATTTTCTAAAAAAAAAAGAGTAATATAATTTCACCCATCAGAGAATGATACTTGCAAAACCTGCTTCAGAGCTGGGAATGGGTATGTCCAGAAGGTCACTGACAGGTGGAAAGAGGACTTTCTAGAGCAGTGGTTCTCAACCTTCCTAAGGCCGTGACCCTTGCATACAGTTCCTCATGTGGTGGGGACCCCCAACCATGAAATGTTGCTACTGTGATGCATCGTGATGTAAATATCTGCATTTTCCAATGGTCTTAGGCGACCACTGTGAAAGGGTCGTTCGACCCCCTAAAGGGGTCTCGACCCACAGGTTGAGAACCGCTGTTCTAGAGGAACAAAACCGTGCAGAGAAAATTAAATAGCTGCTAACTTATGTTTCCTCTCCCTCCTTTCCTTCTGGAAAAAGAAGTGCCTATAACTTCCAAGAAATTGTCAGAAACGGACTTAAAGCTACTAACAGTAAAACTCCCAGATCCTGCCTTGCCCCTTCAGTTTTACTTTAACTAAACTGACCAGTATTTCTCCCGTGATCAGATGAGGGAATGTGATTAATGCCACTGTCATGACGGTTTTACCTTTCCGTTGAATGTTAACGTATCTTCAAAACAAGCGAGACAAGGTGGAGAGAGAGCTTCTCCTTCCTTCACCCTGTACCTAACTGGAGGTCTTAGGATCCCCTTGCCTTTCACTCCCCTCCCAGAAGTTCAGGCCAAGGACATCAGGGTGGATCTGTTGCCTTTACAACATCCATGAAATCGCTAATGTACTGTAGCACCAATGAGATCTCAAAAACTAAATGGGGTGGAACTCAATTTATCTGCCTCGGAGGGATTCAGAGCAGAGAGTTCAGGCTGCCAGGATCCAGGACTCTGGTTCCTTGGAGTCTAGGTACTAAAGACCTGGGGCCGAGCTGTCCCCCCGGCTATAATTATGCAAGTCGCTGTATGGCAGAAAAATGCTATAATTAAAGTCACAAAATGTTTTTTATCATAATTTTCTTTTATGGCTATATAACTTTGTGGGGAAAGAAAGGCCCGGGTTTGTCTGAAATTTTCTTCTCTGGCATTACATATTTCTTTAAAAAGCCTCGGGTAAATAGTGGGTCAACTCCTCTGGAATGGAGAATGTATGAAAAAAAAATTACAAAATAATTAGAAGAGTGTATTTTTTTTTTAAACTTTCAAGTTGAACTCTGTATCACCAAAGTGTCTCGCAATTCCAGTTTAAAAGATTTCCCCTTCTTGGGTAAGTTCTCTTAAAAAAAGTTACTGTAAAGTTTTATTGCTATTAGGCCAGTTAAACTTAAAAAAGTATTTAATTATTTTAAAAGAAAATGTGGACCGAAGGAAGTAACTCATAAACCACCTAAGAGCTTTCCTGCAGAGAAGACAGTCTTTCATGCGTATTTTAATTATTTCATGAGCCCAAAGTTGATGTGTGAAGAGTCATTGTTTCCCCCTGTAACACCTGCAACAACAGCTTTCTCATAGTAGGTCCTCAACAAATGTTCCTGATCCCCAATTCCAGGAAGATGCCTTCCTTTCCTGAAATTGCTTATCACTTAGACCTTAACTGCAAATTTAATAAACTATATAACACTCGTGGATCAGAAAATACAAACATATTTACATGGGAAATACTAGGCTGGGATTTTTTTTTTCTTCACCAATTTGGTATGCAGTAGTGAAGCAAATAAAACCACATAACCAAGAAGAAAAATTGTAATGGTTGATACAACTATACGTAACTGTTGGTCATTGGTCTCAATGGAAGAATACAGACAGGTGAGCCATCCAAGCTCACAGCTACCAAGAAGACAGATGACATGTCTGTTGAGTTCTTCTCTTCATTCTAAACAGAACAATGTCTAGTTACAGATTAGTTCTCCGTAAAAAGTATTTATCAAACAAAAGCATTCAAAAAAATTAATAGGATTTTCACTTGGAAGAAGGAGCAAGATGGAGGAAGTTAAAAATTGGTAAGACCTTCTCTCAGTATTAAATTATTCTGCCAAGTTACTTAAGCCAATACCTGGAATCCAGAACTAATCTGCATTTGAGTGTGTGTGTGTGTGTGTGTTTGTCTTCACGCGTGTACAGTTAATGTCAGGTTAATTGTGTCCAGTCCTATTTCTCATCCTTATCTCCTGGGCAGAGAAGATGTTAATTCATTCTGGATTATGTTTTTCTCTTCACAACACACACACACACACACACACACACACACACACACACTGGTTGTGATATCAACTAATTTATAAAATAAGTGAAGGCCAAAGGAGGGAGAGAGAGGCAGGGATGGGTGGAATTGAGCAGTAATGTCAACATTAAAAATTTTCAATTAAAAAATACCAGAAAAATTCTCTAGTCCTAAATACAGAGCCAGCATGTCAAACTCTCAGCCCCAAAGCTACATGCCTCATTTATTTGGCCCGTGTTAGCCTTGGAGTTTGACATGCTTGCTCTGGGAAGCTCTCCATTAGTCTGTTTTCCTTTCTAGCATAGCTCCCCAAATACCTGCCTACACTCGCTCCCCAGTTTCTCACCTCTGAACCTTCACCAACTCCAGTCAGGTGCTCATGCCCACACCTCCATAGAAACCATTCTTTTAGAGATATTCATTGATGGTGTTCTTGTGAAAGCAGCTGATCAAATTTCAATGTTCATTTTACCTGATCTCTTAGCGGCACTGACTCCACATTTTCAAACACTTTTTCAAAGGGCTCACAGTCCCTCTGGTTTTCCATCTACCTCACTGGCTACTCCTTCTCAGTCTCACTTGCTGGCTCCTCCTCATTGGAGACACCTGTCTGACATTCAGTGGTAATGCCCAGTTGAACAAACACGTTCTCTCCATCTCATTCACACACACTCACCATCTGGGCCCTTTTGCTTAACCTGGAACTGGACAAGTATGTTCTGGCCTCAGAACATTTGTAAAAGGTTCATGGCGAGAGCTCCTCGCTCCATGTGCATGTCCACTTAAATATCATGACGGCGGAAAGATCTGTTCTGACCTTTTTGAGATAGCCCTTTTCTTCATGGTTGATGCCAGGACCTAAATCTGATTCCTTTTCTTCAGAACGTCTATAATCATAAAAGGGTAATATGCTAATTAGACCAGACGAAGCCAGGGCTGTGAGGGAAGTCCGGGTTCTGGGTGCCAGAGGGAAGCTGGTGCCAGCAGCCAGGAGAAGCGAGGCCTACTCTGGCATGAATTTCATGCATCTGGTCTCTAGTTTATGGATAATGACATGTCATATATTTATTCGTCAATTTGTTTATTATCCCTCTCCCTGACTATAATGTCAGATCTACCCTTCTGTTCACCACCATTGTATTGGTGCCTGGAACAGTATGTAACATATTGTAGTGCTCAATACATATTTATTGAATGAATAAATGAATGAATGAATGGAGAAGAGGAACACCACATTTAAGATTTAGTATTAATGCAGTCCATGTTTTGGTTTGCCACTACTCTACCTTGATTTAGATATTCAATATAAATATTTTGATGTCTACCACCTACTGTGGCAATTTCCTGAGCAAGGTAATGTGTGTATGTGTATGTGTGTGTGTGTGTGTGTGTGTGTGTGTGTGTGTTTGGTGTGTGTCACATGCACATATGTTTATATGCATGAAGTTGAGAGGGAAGGTGTATTCCATCGTTACAGACCTTAAATAACTTACAGTTCACATGTACAAAATTTAAGTGCAATACAAAGCAGTATATGGTAAAAGCAACAGATATACTTATTTATTTGTTCATTCATTCAATGAATATTTGTTGAGCATCTCCAAAGAAAGGCAACAAAGAATGGAAGGAAATAATAATAAAAAACAACAACAAAAGGGATTACATGGTAGTATTTTAGATATATTTAAAACTTGTGTAAGTGGCAGGTTGAACTTAAGAGAGTTAATAATAGACAAGATAAGAAGGGGGATTTCACTGCGCTTTAAAAAAAATTAGTGAGGAATAAAAATGTAATGACTGACATTTCTAAGCCAAAGCACCTGAAAAAGTGCAGGCAGTGAAATACCCCATGTAAAGAAGCCGTTTGCCTCAGCCACTCCCTGGAGAAGAAAGATATTTTTGTTCTGAATACATAGTCTAGCAAGGACACAGACTCCAGAAAATTTATTTCAGGCATGAGACAGGGAAAAAGCCAAATACCAAAAAAATGTGTTCCAGACTATGAAAATCAGATCAAATCATATTTTTATGAAATACTACGTGGGGGCATCCTGCGTAGCTTTTCATCCTCAAGTTTTTAAGACCAAAGCGGCCAAGTTTTCATATGGAATCATGGCCCTGTTTTGAATCTGTAATGGCTGATATTATAGAATTGTCAAAAGAAGTTAACTTCAGTCTTTGCCCATTTTCATTCTTTCGCGTTTTAAGAATCACTCAATGGGAATATCTGACATCAGCTTTGAAAGCCTTTCCACTTTCAGGAAAGTGTGAGCTGTCTCAGAAATCCACACATCTTATTATTTGTGACTGGAATAGAAATGCTGTGCTCAGGACTTTCTTTTTTTCACGAGGAATGTTTGTTGGTTCGTTCGTTGGGTTGTTTGGTTGGGCGGTTGGTTGAAGCGCTGGGTAAGTTTTCTGAGAAGATTTTACCACATAGGACTGAAGCTTTTAGATCATATTAGTGTTTTCAAAAAATGCAGACAATTATCAAGATGAAGATTTGGTTCAGGATTAATTAAAACATTCTGAGGGGGGGGAATGTAAGGAGATAATGTGTCCCGCTTCCCAGTCTATAGACAAATGCCTGTTTTTAAACTCTAAGATACGGTTCAACCTTGGCCTTTGGCTCTTCCTAACTCATCTGAGCACTGGTCACTGTGCCATTTTGCTGTGGTCTCTGCCATCCTTGTGCTGTCTCACCACAACCTATCGTTTTCATTAACTACAACAAAGAACAGCGCGTCTGTACAGCGGGAAAGGTTCAGGAAGTGCTGGCCCTAACAGATACAAGAGTGGGCTCAGGAGCAGAACACCTATAAATCCACGTTTTATGAGCCCGGTTCACATCCTGCTCAACTCTTTCCTCGCCCCACAAGAGAGAATCCCTGTTTACACATACAGCCTCCCTGGGACGGGGGAGAGGGATGAATTGTGATCTAGTAAAAGAACTAACAGTCCTATCTGCAGAAAGTGAGCTTAACATGACCTGGGAGGGCTGTACATCTCCTCATCCAAATTCCTCTTAAGAGATCTACCATCCTCAGTCCAAGGAAATCAAACAGGAACCTCCTGTGAGCAAAGTTCTCCAGTTAATAAAAGTAATGAAGCTGACAGTTGGGGTCTGTTTGACATCCTTATTTTAAAATGAAGATGGACTAGCATGACTGCATGGAGGTAGCTCTACTGGTATATTCTTAATGAATCTGGGCCTTTGAAACTTAGATGTTGAGTGTTTCTTTTTTTTAAATGCCTGTTTTGTTATGTAACAAACATGCCTATTCATATGGATTCTATTCAACGGGAGATTGACATTAAAGGACCTTTCAAAGTAATCTAATGGAAAATATATGTGTAAGGCAAAAAGAAGTGTAGATGTCAAAATAATCTATCTAATCTGTTACTTGAGATAAAGACTTTGAGACTGAGTTGCAAAAAAAAAAAATAGAAGGTTCTTAAAGATGCATATGATGAAATTCAAATAAGATATCGCGAATATATGATGCCACTCTATCTTTAGTTGCTTATTTCTTGTTTCAGGGAAACTGTGTTGACTGAACCACTTTATGACACAAGGGGCAGGGCACAGAAATCCAAAGATGTTTCTAAAGGTATTTTTCTAGAGTCTGCTTTGAAGAGCTTTAAAGAATATGGTAAACTGTCACCTTACCTAGTTAGTTTATATTTGGTGTGACTGTTAGACGAGGGGCTTAGAGTATTTTACTTTATTAAATCTCTTCCAGCTCTTAGCATTATATTTATTTCATTAATGAATACCGGTCTATAGCGCTGCCTTGTTCCCCAAAGTATTTGCGGTTGCTTATAAAAATCCATATGGTAAAATAAAACTTTTTAAATTAGGGAAATCAGGGAATAGAGAAAACGAGGCTCATATATTATGAAGAGGCCAGAGAGTCAAGACTCAGAAATAAATGTGTACGTTTCTGCAAAAGAATTGAAGGTGGGCCATAAATTCAGTTCTGAATCCTCTCTCGGACAAACTGAAGTGAGAATTATGATCAGTTATAAAATTATCATCATGCATAAGATAAAAATCTACCAGCTGTTCCAGAGAAACATACATTTTCCTAATTTAAACCTGCACAAAATTCCCCCTCAGTTACTCAGAGCGGGGACACTGAGCAACTTTGGGGACACTACCTCTACAGCATCTACTAGTGGAAAGTTCCACGTTGTGGCTGTCCCACCATGCTCAACTGGGGATTTATGCCAAAACACAATTTAATAAATGCAGTTCAAAAGGATTGCCAAACCCTACACTCCATGCACACAGCTTTGTGTTTGCCGGACTTTATCCAGGGATATATATTTTTTATGCTATTTAGCTGACTGGGTGGACTGCTCCAGGCAATCTTTTTTCATATTACTTCTCAAAAAAAAAACCAAGTTTTGGTTAAGAGTTGGGTCGCCAAGGTTATACTCTGTCAATCCCCTGGAGTGTAGGGAGCTCATATGGCTAATCCTGATTGACACTTCAGTTGGAAACCTACAAGATACTGATCTGAGTCATCTCCCACTCCAACTCCACTGGAAAGTGACAAAGGCAATATCTTCAGGGAGGGCCAAGACTACTTCAGAAAACAATTATAATACAGTACACATGACATTAGAATGTAAGCTCCTCAAAAGCAAGGTCTTTATCCATGATCTGTACTGCTGTCTCCTCAGCGACTAGACACAGTGTCTGGCATATAGCAGACAGTCGGCAAGATCCTTTTTTTTGGATAATAATTTAATTGGCTAGTAAAATGACAACACATAATACTCCTAAGAGTCAATTGTGATTAATAACTGATGTTTTATTAGTCACAAAGCATATGTTTCCATTTAATAAATAGTAGATGAAACATCTTCATTGTCTATTGATAATGTTTTATGAATATTTGGACTCTAGGTTGCCTTATGTTAAATTGGATATCACCCAGGAACCCATGACCCACAGGTTAAGAAGCACTTGATAACAGTATTTTTTTTAATATCAGTTTGAGCTTGAGATTTGTCTCAGAGGATATTTCAAATCGCCCACCAGAGCTGTAAAAAAAGGTGTAGTTATATGCAAGGGATATGAAGTCTGTCGAGCTACACTTCACTCAAGGCTCCATCATGTTCTAACTTAGGAGATGTATTTTGTTTCGCTAAGTCTCCAGAAAGAACATAATTACACTGAGTGGACAGATTATTATGATCTCTGAACATATAATAATCTGGCCACTCAGTGTGTGTGTGTGTGTGTGTGTGTGTGTGTGTGTGTGTATGAGTGTGTTAGAGGCCCAGTGTATGAATTCATGCATGGGTGGGATCCAGCCAGCCTGGCCAGGGGGAGGGGACATGGGCCATTGGCCGGGTTGCCTGCTGGTTGAACTCCTGATCGAGGGGACAATTTGCATATTAGCCTTTTATTATATAGGATATACACCGAGTGGCCAGTTTATTATGCATTCAGAGATCATAATAATCTGGCCACTCAGTGAATATCTGCATCATCTAAGAGTTGTGAGGACAAATAAAATAATATATGTAAAGAGTCTCACACATCATAGAAACTCTGTAAAGTTCTCCCTTCTTTCCAAGAATACTGGATAAATAATTTAATTCTTGAGACCACTCTTGATTCTTTATAAGAAACCCATTACATTAATATATTTTCCTACTTCCTATAACAAGATAACTTATCGCTGGAACATTTGGAATCATTATCTGATCTGCCAGAGGACTTTCTGTCGATCCTATCTATTATAGCAACATTAAGACTCAGGTTCTAAATAAATGTAATACCTGGATTTTTCATATAATGCTTACAAAGCTCACCCTACAAGGAATGCCCTAAACTTAGGGGGTGAAAAGCAAAGGAAGAATCGCTAACAGATGCTGATGATTTTCTATAGCTGTCACATTTCTCCACAGATATTATACCACTTAGTGACCTAGGTCTACATCAAGCCAGAAGAACCAAGAGCTTCCCTGACACTTCCCTGGTGAAACAGTGATAATTAATACAATACAAACGAATGACCATTGTTTCTTTTTCACTTAATATTTTGTTTAAGATTATCCAAAGGAAAATTAAAATTATTAGTGACCCTTTCATGTATCTGTAGCAGGGATTACAGAAACCTTTTTCATCTTTTCTCCTTTTTGCAGGACAATGATATCTTTATTGTCATTATTACTGACATTAATACAAATATTTCCGACAAGTGGAAAACTTTCTTATAATTAAATTTCTGTTGTACTTTAATAACTGTTCCCTAAAGCAAGTCCCTGTTAACAGTTTTCAAACTGTGATAATAACATTTTCTTCCTATGTTATGAAAAGTTGTAATCTGTTTTCCTTCTTTTCAAAATAGTTGTAAGATTTAAGAAAACTGGAAAAGATGCTTATTTTCTTAAGTTTAGATGAATTGTTCTTGAAAAACAATTTAGAATATCAGTAGAATGAAGAACACTGGCACACCTAGTATAATAACTGGACTTAGAAACTAAAGTCTCAACAAACGTTACAGTCTAGAAACTGCTGACTTTTCAGAGGTGGGTGGAGTCATGGTTGGGGGGAGTACATAAAAACAGAGTTTGTAGGTGCTTTTAGACCCGTAGCCTTTTAAATTAGATTATAAATTTTAAATTTTAAAAATTAAATGTATTCGGGTGGCATTTATTAATAAAATTATATGTTTCAAGTGTACAATTTTATAGTACATGATCAATATACTGCATTGTGTGCTTACCACCCAATATCAAATCATCTGTCACCATGTATTTGACACTCTTTACCCTTTACTACCTCCCAACCACCCCTTTTCCCTCTGGTAACTACCCTACATTATCTGTATTTATGAGTTTTTATTTGTTTTTCTTATTTATTTGGTACTTGCAGTTCTATATCCCACATATGAGTAAAATTATATGGTTCTTGAGTTTTTCCATCTGACTTATTTCACTCAGCATGATATTCTCAAGATCCATCCATGTTGTCACAAATGGCATTTTAAATTTAATACAAATAAACTCTGAAAATAATCTCATTGAACTCAACTTCTCCACTTTTTACTACTTACTTAAACAGTAATAGCCCATCTTAGCTTAACTTTAAAATAATTAATGTACTTGTGAAAATAAAATTTCAGCTTTTCGAGATAATTACCTTTGTACCAACTATGTATGATATAAAATGCCTCCACAAATAAGACTAAGTTTGAGACAGAACAAAAGTCACTTTTAAAATTCTTTTTTGTTTTAAATATTTTCTACAGAGAGGAAGTGAGAGGGACAGAGTTAGAAACATTGGTCAGCTGCCTCCTGCACAGCCCCTACTGGGGATGTGCCCACAATCAAGGTACATGCCCTTGACCAGAATTGAACCTGGAACCTTTCAGTCCACAGGCTGAAACTCTATCCACTGAGCCAAACCAGTTTCAGCAATTTTAAAAATTATTATGTTGGTTATTCCCAGACACCTATTTTGAGCTTTTTAGTATTTTTGATTATTTTAAAGGAACCTTTCAAACGAAACCACTTTTCTTCAATTCCAGCCAAATAACTGGCTGCACTAAAAAGCAGGATTATAGTGTGCAAAACATTTATATAGAAAATCTGTTGTCCCCTCTGCACAAACCGATACTTAGGGAACATAGATGTGATCATAAAAAGTGCTGCCAAAATAACTAAAGCCATAGCAGTTTCATAAACTTTAGTCTTCATCAAGTATTGCTAACCAAGCCAAATCCTCATTTCTCAGGATATATCAACTGGCAAGCCCTCACACCAACAGGGATGGCAATGAACACATTTCCTGACTGAAACAAAGCTGGAGGGGAAACGTCATTGATTGCATTGAGGCAGACATGCTTTTTCTTTAACAAATGAGAAAGAGGGTGTCAAGCAAGGTAATAAAAATCAAGATATTAGAATAGCTTGTTATGACACTAGCAACAATTTAATGAAGGCTGTTGACTCTAAGCTAATAGTCATTTATTTATTTATTTATTTATTTATTTATTCATTTAATAAATATATTTTATTGATTTTTCACAGAGAGGAAGGAAGAGAGATAGAGAGTTAGAAACATCGGTGAGAGAGAAACATCGATCAGCTGCCTCCTGCATGCCCCCTACTGGGGATGTGCCCACAACCAAGGTACATGTCCTTGACTGGAATCGAACCTGGGACCTTTCAGTCTACAGACCGATACTCTATCCACTGAGCCAAACTGGTTTTGGCTATTTTTATTTTTTTATTGTGTTACATGTATAGATATCTTCTCATTGCCCGCCCCCTCCCAGGCATAACCCTAATCCCTCAGTGTCTGTGTTCATTGGTTATGCTTATATGCATGCATACAAGTCCTTTCGTTGATCTCTTATCTACCCCACCTCTCCTTAACCTTCCTGCTGTAATTTGACAGTCTCTTTACTGCCTCTGTATCTGTCCTTTTGTTCATCAGTTTATAATGTTCTTTATTATCCACAAATGAGTGAGATCATGTGGTGTTTCTCCTTCATTGACTGGCTTATTTCACTTAGCATAAGGCTCTCCAGTTAAGCTAATAGTCTTTATATCTAACTGTCCCTCAATAGAGATGTCATTTTGGAACATTCTTTATTCCTATATGTTTTATAGCTATGTCAATGGAGAATCCCTATTGCCCAGATGGACATAAAATGGTCTTCTCTTCTCAGCATTGGCGATTCTTTCTTCTACTGCATCTGTGAAACTAAATCATGGCCCCTGCAGTGATAAGCTATCATCTCGCTGTGGACGTCAGGAAAATGAATCTCTAAACATTTGATGAAAGAAGGATTTATAGTTTATCACAAGCCACTTAAGTGGCCAAGTGGTCAGATAATTCAGAGACTTCTGGTTTTCATTAATAGATAAAGTTATAAAACTTGCTCCCATTTCAAAGATGAATTGCCTATTTGTAATCCTTAAACAAACAAAAATAACCTTGAAAGAGACTCAGAGGCTCAATAGACTTCAGATGGACCTGTTTGGGTTATTAGTATTTTAGGCTACAGATGTTTCCTTCAATGAAGGCAGAAAATTAATATCAAAGGGGGTTTCGGATAAAGATAAAAGTAAAACAACAATAGGCACAGTCTTTGCCACAAATATGCAACAAACTAATTTTGCCACCATAATTAATAATTGATTTATCAAGAAAATATTTACATGTACTCACCACTAATATTTTACTCTCCTAGCTCTTATTCTGGACATTTAGTGATTCTCTTCTGAAAACAACAACTTAAATTCCCAACCTGCTAAGGCCACTAGAGTCATCTGCTGAGTCATCCTAAAGAAAGAGTTCAATGTGCCTCCAACCAGTTCATTCCAACCAAAAACACCAACTCCTAAATTATCAAACTGAATTATGATCTGAGCCCAAAGACTCATTTCTGATTTCTGGTAATACATACTTCTTCCCTAGAGCTTTCAAAGAATAATTCCAAGAGCAAGGATATCAACACCCTTCAGTACTGTAAAGAACTCACTTTCTCTAAAATTCTTTCTCCCTTCCCACCTCCATTAACTCTCTCTCTCTCTCTCTCTCTCTCTCTCTCTCTCTCTCTCTCTCTCTCTCTCTCTCAAATATTAATTTTCTTATTGGCCCCCTTCTACTTTTAAAAGACAATTTCAGACAATATTAAAAATATAGTATTTAGAAACATATTTACAAACCAGACCCAACAATGGACAAGCTTTTTAAATTTTCAATATAGATAGATAGATAGATGATAGATAGATAGATAGATAGATAGATAGATAAATAGATAGATTTAAATGTAGTTTTATTGATTTCAAAGAGAAATGGAGAGGAAGAGAGAGACAGAAACATCAATGATGAGAGAGAATCATTGGTCAGCTAACTCCTGCACACCCCACACTGGGGATCAATCTTGTAACCCCGCCATGTGCCCTGACTGGGAACCCAACAGTGACCTCCTGGTTTATAGGTCCCCACTCAACCACTGAGCCATGCTGGCCAGGCTGGATAAGGTTTTTAATTTTTTTTTCAATTCAAGTTGACATTCAATATTATTTTATATTAGTTTCAGGTGTATAACATAGTGGTTAATTATATACTTTACCAAGTGATCCCCTCAGTAATTCTAGTACCCACTGGCATTATATATAGTTATTACAATTTACTGACTATATTCTCTATGCTGTATTTTACATCTCTGTGTCTATTTTGTAACTACCAATTTGTAGCTCTTAATCTTTTCAGCTTTTACTTCCCACCCCTATACTCACCTGGCAACCCTCAATTTATTTTCTGTATCTGTGAGTCCACTTCTGTCTTGTTTGTTCGTTTATTTTGTTCTTTAGACTTTACATATAAGTGGAATCATATGGTTTTTGTCTTTGTCTGACATAGTTGGCATAATACCCTCTAGTTCCATGTTGTCACAAATAGTAATATTTAATTATTTTTAATGGCCCAAGTAATATTTCAATATATATATGTACCACAGCTTTTTATCTAAATATCAATTGATGGACACTTAGATTGCTTCCATATCTTGGCTATTGTAAACAGTGCTGCAATGAACATAGAGGTGAATATGCCTTTTCAAATTAGTGTTTCAGATATAAAACCAGAAGTGGAATTTCTGGGACATAAAGTAGCTCTACTTTAAAATTTTCAAGGAACCTCCATACTGTTTTACATAGTGGCTGTACCAATTTGCAATCCCACAAAGGTGTATGAGGGTTCCCTTTTCTCCATATCCTCAGCAACATTTTTTGTTTGTGGCTATATTGCTGATAGCCATTCTGACAGGTGTGAAGTGCTATCTCATTGTGGTTTTGATTTGCATTTCTCTGATGATTAGGGATGTCAAGCATCCTATCTAATAAAGAGGTAATATGCAAATTGACCGTCACTCTAACACACAAGATGGCTGCCCCCATGTGGTCAAAGATGGCTGCCCCCATGTGGACACAAGATGGCCACAAGATGGCCAGCAGGGAAGGGAAGTTGTGGGCAATCAGGCCAGCAGTGGAAGGCAGTTAGGAGGGACCAGGTCTGCAAGGGAGGGCAGTTGGGGGCTATCAGGCCTGTGGATGAAGGCAGTTAAGGGTGACCAGACCTGCAAGGGAGGGAAATTGGGGGTGACCAGGCTGGTAGGCAGAACAATTAAAGACAGGCAAGCAGGCAGGCAGGCAAACAGTTGAGAGCCAGCAGTCTTGGATTGTGGGATCAGGCCTAAATGGGCTGTCAGACATCCCTTGAGGGGTTCCAGATTGGAGAAGGTGAAGGCTGGGCTGAGAGAGAGACCCCCCCTCCCACTTCCCCTGTGCACAAATTTCGTGCACCGGGCCTCTAGTCTTTTTATATGTCTCTTGGCCGGCCATCTGTATGTCCTTTTTGGAGAAATGACTTATTCAGGTCCTCTGCCCATTTTTAATTGTATAGGAATTTTTTATGTTGACTTGTGTGAGTTCTTTATAAATTTTGGATATTAACCCCTAACTGGATGTATCATTGGCAAATATCTTCTTCCATTCAGTAGGTTGATTTTTTTGTTTTATTGATGGTTTCCTTTGCTGTGCAAAAACTTTTTAGTTTGATGTAATCCCATTTGTGTATTTTTCTTTTGTTTCCCTTTTCCAAGGAGATATGTCAGAAAAATATATTTGTTATATGATAATTGACTACATAGTAATGTGTTTATTTCTGTGCTCTCTATTCTCTTCCATTGATCTATATATCTATTTTTATGCCAATACCATGCTGTTTTGATTACTACAGCCTTATAGTAAAGTTTGATACCAAGCAGCACGATACCTGAAAAAAGACAAGCTTTACAGCTCCCTGCATCATGCTTCTTAGAATGCATGCTATTTATGTGATAGAAATCATAAGCAGTTCGAAGTATATATTTATGATGTTAAATATGCAATTACATATACAAATCCTATTACAGAGTGGGTCTCCAAATGGAATATAATATAACTAAAGTAAGAGAGTTAGGAAAATAAAAGTATAGGGAAGAAAACATTAATGTATGAAAAAAATGCCTGAAGTCCTCTAATCTTTTTAGAAGTGGCCATGGATTTGGATCTTAGTTTTCTGGTAGGCAATACAAAGAAGCTAATATTATTACATAAACCACAGTATTTACATGATAGAAACCCACTGGATGCTGAGGATAGGAAAGATGATATTTTTTTCAAATACGAGTGGTTACTATAAATCTACTATTACATTGAATTCTGGTGGTACACTGTAAAACTATCTAAATAATATAACAGGAATTTACCCAGGGATGAATGAGACAGTGTTCAGGAAAAGATGAGACACTCGACTATGGGATTTGATAAAGCAGCTTATTTCTCAGCACCGTTAACTCTTATATATTTAAAACTAAATTAAAATGATTGTACAGCACTGGAGCACTTTGATCATGGGTATTGTCACTTCTTATTATTGATGTCTAATACTTAACTCATGTTATATTCATTTAATTAAAAAAATGAAGATTTCTAACGTTTTTCTCTAGGGATACCACATTATGTCATGTTCCTCAGAAAGCACTTAACTGCAATAGCAACTTCTGAAGAGTGAATGATTTAGAGATTTCCTTGGGAGAAAGCTGTTATTTTTTTTAAATAATCTTTATTGTTGAAAATATTATATGTCCCATTTTTCTCCCAATATCTCCCCCCATGCCTTCACCACACTGTTGTCTGTGTCCATGGGTTATGCATATATGCCTATAAATTCTCTGCTTAATCTCTCCTCACCCACCCACCCCGCCTTCCCTCCGAGATTCCTCAGTCTGTTCCATGCTTCTGTTCTTAAATTTCCAATCTCTCCTATCTCCAGTTTCAAGTTAAAAGTGACACCTAAAATCTAGATTTCAATCTGCTGATGTATAAATGTTGAAGAGGGTTACTACAGCCTTTAGAAATCCTATTCGCTTTAGAACATCAAACAATATAATCATTATATTATACTTATTATATTATAACTACATTATAATAACATCATGACTTAGCATTAAACAAATCTTTTTTAAATGTGCATAAAAAGAACTGAGCTTAAAAGAGCAAACTATGTATATTCTGAGGTGTGTGTGTGTGTGTGTGTGTGTGTGTGTAACTGAAAACGTTTTTCCCTGTTTAGGAAATAAAGAAATAATGAGGTAACATTATTTTCCCATGTCATTTTAAATTTAAATTCACATAAGTCACTATATATGAGTGGCTTCAACTGAATTCTCTATGCTACCTTAAGCAAAACGTAGCATTGGAGATGTTTACTGAGAATTCCTCTTTTCATCATACAGCTCCTTTTTTTTTAATGCTTGTTTAGGTTTTGACCAATCAGGATAACTTAAAGGACATCTCAAAATAGAGATACTGTTCCTTGATCTTTTACTGCCGAAACCTCCTTTTATTTACTTATTTTGAGTGAGGGCTTCGGAGAAAAGGACTAATCATTGCTAATGAATTTGGTGCTGGTGAAAAATGCCAGACGGGCAGTCACAGAGACTGAAGTTCTTTTATTCACGGGCGAAGGCAGACGTTTCCCCCTGGACTCTGCTTTCAGATGCAACCTGGGCTACAAAGCTATCTTGCATTCCCAGACCTGTACAATCTCTTCCTCATTCATCAGCGTTTTCACATTTCATCGGGTATCATTCCTGATAGGCATATTCCAGCTACACAGAAATCACCATTTTTCATTACTCAGTTCTCAGACAGCCTTGCAAACACGGGGTCTTCACACCCACATTGTCTTTTAGCAGGAAGGTTATACAATGTTGAAGGGAAATTAATTTGGGGAAAACAAAATAACAGGTATGATGATCTTTTTTTTGGTTCTCTCGGTCATCTAATTTGGAATAGTTTTATGCCAAACCAGTAGATGCTTTCCTTTGTATTGAGCCAAACTGCCCACCTTAGGGCAAGTCCTGATTTTAAAATATATATGGGCTCATGAGGATGCCAAAAGAAATGTTCAGCTGGGGTGAAATTATAATGAAGACACCAGAATTAATTTTTAATAGTTATTATTTCTTCAGAATAAGTAACATCTTAATTGTTTCTATAAAGTGCCACCCTCAAAATTATAAAAGATGGGTTTTTATTTTCAAAAGGAGCTAAAACAGGTTTTTATTTTCGAAAGAATCTAGATAACTTGTCTGAGGCCACCCAGATAATAAACAGAAAGAATCATCATGAACCCTGAGTTTATGTGAACATAAAGTCATACTATTTCTCTTCTCCGGATGAGATCTCCAGTCTCATATGTCTATCCGACTCTGAGATATTTTCAACTTATTGCCAGTATGTCCAAAACTGAATTTTAGGGCCTCACTGCTTTGACTCAGTGGATATAGCACAGGCCTCCGGACTGAAGGGTCCTGGGTTCAATTCCAGTCAAGGGCACATGCCCGGGTTGTGAGCTTGATCCCCAGTGTGGGGGGCGAGGGTATGCAGAAGGCAGCCAATCAGTGATTCTCTGTCATCATTGATGTTTCTATCTCTCTCTCCCTTCTCCCTTCCTCTCTGAAATCAATAAAAATATTTGTTTAAAAAAAAATGAATTTTTGTATCCACACACTAACCCAGTTCCCATTTTGTTATTTGTATCACTGCTAAAAATTCTTTTTGGAGTCACATTTAATTTTTCTATTATTTACTTCCTCAGTATTCAGGTATTCTGTTTTATATATTTTTTTCTTTCATATTCCTTTTAGTTTTTAGCAATAATGGGATATTTTTTAAAAATATATATTTTATTGATTTTTTACAGAGAGGAAGGGAGAGGGATAGAAAGTCAGAAACATCAATGAGAGAGATGTGCCCGCAACCAAGGTACATGCCCCTGACCGGAATCGAACCTGGGACCTTTCAGTCTGAAGACCGACGCTCTATCCACTGAGCCAAACTAGTCTCGGCATAATGAGATATTTTTAAAACATACAAGAAAAAATTTTAATTACATACCTCCTTGGATACCTTAATGTCAAAATATATGGCAATGAAGACTGGGAGGGCATACTCTAAAATGAAAATTATTATATTTAAGTAGAACAATTATAAGTGCTAGTTCTCCTCCCCCCCAAAAAAAAAAAATCTTTAATACTATATGACTAAAAATATGCAAAATGCCGAATGGTGTGACAGAATGTCAGCACTTGTCTTCTATTGCCACTTACCTCCCTTCTCTTTTTTTCTTTTTTTTTTAAATATATTTTATTGATTTTTTTACAGAGAGGAAGGGAGAGGGATAGAGAGTTAGAAATATGGATGAGAGAGAGACATCGACTAGCCGCCTCCTGCACACCCCCTACTGGGGATGTGCCCACAACCAAGGTACATGCTCTTAACTGGAATGGAACCTGAGACCTTTCAGTCTGCAGGCCAAATCTCTCTCTATCCACTGAGCCAAACCAGTTTCAGTTATCCCTTGTCTTTCAAGTTCATCTCTGTGTTCCCTCTCCTGGTCATTTTGCAAAATTTTAAGCAGTTAATCTTTAAACAAAACTTTTTAATAATAGCTCCTATTCTTAATAACAAAGGAAAGAAAAATAAATACTAGGGGACACAGATAACAGTATATTGATTGCCAGAGGGAAAGGGGGTAGGGCAATAGAAGAGAATAAAGGAGGGATAAATGGTGACGAAAGGAGACTGGACTTGGGGTGGTGAACACACAATACAGTGTACAGATGATGTGTTGTAGAACTGTATATCTGAAACCTGTACACTTTTATTAACCAATGTCATCCTAATAAACTCAGTTCAATTTAAATCATTAATTCTAAAAAAGAATAGCTCCTCTCTAAAAATCATCAGCAAGTTGTTCAAAACATTGCTAGGAAACAAAGACTCTGTTTCCAAGTATCGCATCTCTAAAATGATTGCTTCACTCCTGCTAGCTATCACATTCTTTTTTTTAATCTTTATTGTTCAGATTATTATAGATGTCCCTCTTCTTTTCCCCCATAGCTCCCCTCCATTCAGTTTCCATCCCATCCCAGGCCCTAGCCACCTCACTGTCACATTCTTCCATCCTTTGTTTACATCTGAAAAACAGCCACCATCTCTCTTTAAATAATACCCTTTGCTGGGCATTTAGGTAAATGCCAGTTCCTTCATAAGCCCTTTCCTAAGCTTTCCTTTCTGCTTCCTTCATGTCTTGGGAATGAAGTAGCTACCATATCTTTACAAACTTGTTTACTTAATGCTGTCTTATATTAGTTCGTGTGTGTCTGTGTGTGTGTGTGTGTGTGTGTGTGTGTGTGTTTTCTTGAGATCAACAGGTGGGTCTTATTGCCCTTTCCTGGACAGGATTAACAAACGGATTAATATATTGACTGGACTTACGCTGCAGTCTACAGCAGACATTTATTTTAAGACATGAAGAGGTGACTTTTCAAAGATGTCATGAATTTCCCTTCAATTCAAATATTAGCATATTAGAAAATTTAAGATGCCCAGGATAATCTTGATAGGTTGTTTTGAATTCATAAATATTACAGTAATTTCCTATCCAGCAATTTCTATTGTTAAATAAATTAGTATATTTATATTATAAATTGGTAATCTTATTAAAACAAAATCTCAGTAATTTAGTTGGTGTTTGGGTATTGTTAATTTAGCTGAAATCCTATGATTAAATTTTACCTGAATTATGAACTCTTAGAGATCTTATTTTGCCATTTAAAGTAATTGTTAAAAATATCCTCTGCATAATAAAGGAAAATACTACTCATATATTTAGTTCTACTGGTTATTTCAAACTACTCATGTTAACAAATTTTCAAACTTTATTGCCAAGTATTAGCACTACCTATATATCTTGCAAGATTTGCAAAATTATAAGAAAAGGAAATGAGCATATGAAAATACAAAAATATGAAAAATAAGCAAAACAGCTCAAACGTTTCACAGAAGTTACAAGAAGCATTTAAAACGTTATTTCTCATGACCTGATTCTATATGGTGGATCACACAAATTTTAATAAAATGATATATAAAGCAATGAAATAAAGGCTGTAAAATGACTAATATTTATACAAGCAGATAGTTCATATCTGATTCTATTGTTAATAGGTATGTACCTTGGACAAGTTAATTAACATCACTAAATGTCTAGTCTCTTTGAAAAAAGAAATAATCTCCGTAACTCTGATGAGAATTAAATGTGACAGTATATGTGAAGTCTATAGAATAGTACATTGATGCATATGAGCCATTGATATTTTTATTGTATGTACTGCATCATGGAGATTCTGAAATAACCAATGACCCAGAAATGGGATTGGCTTTTACTGCCTCAGTCTTCCTTTTGAGATATTTTTAGACACTTTTCTGGCCTTGGTAGACTCTGGATGCTGACACTAGGCCCGACAAAAAGGGTGAGTGTTATTTCTGAGCGGTGAAAAAGATGGCCTCTGGGTCCAGATCATCCTTCTTGCTGGTCGGTATGGCTAACTCACCTCCATGTTTGTTGCTATGGCTTTCTCACTTCTTCCTTACTAGCCTCTGGGCTCCTCAGTCCTCAGGGCTTACCTCTCTTATTTCCTCAAACTCCATTGGTTTCCTTCTACTTGTTGGTTTCTCTCCAATGTGAAAATGCATCTCCCTGTAGCCCTACTTGGATTCCTTAGAAGTGAAACCCAACTTGACATTTAGCCACCAGCGCTGCCACGTTTTATGACCCGCACTGCAGTTTACTACTTAAGTGACCAGCTCCATGTAATTTAGAGCTCCCTTCCTCCCTTATCTCTCAAGGAATGGCTGCAGGGATTAAAGGTGAAATGAGAGTGACCAGATCTGGGGGTATCCAGGAAGACACCCGCTTGTTACTCATCTCTTAGGGAAAGAACCATTCTTGTCTCTGTTTCATTCGAAATAGGTATAAACAGATAAGAAATATCTCTCTCTCATAAATAGAAATAGATACTATAACCTAAACCATATCACAGTGAATGGTAGATGCACCCAGGGAAGAGTATAAAATGCTTCTGCTTGCTCCTCGCCCCAAACAACTAACCGGGGATCTGTTGGGAACCAGGACCCTAAAAGAAGGTGGGGTGTCCACCTGCCTTTGCTCACGGGGGCTTTCCTTCATTCTTACTGACACGGCCACCTGCCTGGCTTCCATCTGAGCAGGCTAGGATTTCGGGTCCTTGGGATCATAACAGATTTTAAAGTTTCTGGGCGGTGCCATCATATGTGTATGTTTTCTGGGCAATAAGGAAAATTCCATGCCAATGGCTGTGGACAACAGGTAACACGAAACTTTGCAGGTTTGATTGACTTTTATTTCAAAACAAAGTGACTCGAGAAAATGTATTTTGGAAGATTAATTTAGCCCGCGGTTTGTTCTCTGTGGTAATGAAAACCTCGTCTGAGAATCGCCGTGAAACTTTTGTGAGTCCCTCCGACCGTTTTGCAACTTCAGTAAAAGTAGTAAGGAAACCGCTTGTTTACCAGAGTGATAAAACAAGCAATCTTCTCCTGGAGTTTCTAGATAGTTTTTCTTTAAACAACCTAATGGTTTCTTTAAGGTGCAATTTAAGGAAGTGATATCAATTCATGTTACTTGAGCTGTGTTTACATTAAGGCTAAGTTTCCTTGCTTAACGGATTTTAAACATAGTAGGTTCGACGGCGCTCAGTGCATCCAGACACTCAATAAAGGCTTTTTGATAAGGATAATGGAGAAGTTGGTTGTAACATGGGTGTTCTTTCTTTTTCACTTAAACTGAACGTCCCGCTGAGATTAAGACCACAGGATGTCTATCAGGGTTTGTTTTTTTCTTCCTCTTAAAATTTACATAAGACAGTTGTTATTTAAGTCGATGTCTTCTTTGTCTTCCTTTTCTTAATGCAAAATATAATTTAAGACTGCATTTTCTTAAACCAAGCTGGGGTCCTCTGTCAGAGAGACAGGTAATACAGTGACACCTCACCAGGCCCTCTTTATGCTCTACACCAGCGGTTCTCTACCTGTGGTTCGTGACCCCTTTGGGGTTCGAACAACCCTTTCACCGGGGTCACCTAAGACATCCTGCATATCAGATATGTATTTACATTAAGATTCATTAGCAGTGGCACAATGACAGTTATGAAGTAGCAACGAAAATGATTTTCTGGTTGGGGGTCACCACAACATGAGGAACTGTTTTAAAGGGTCGCAGCAGTAGGGAGGTTGAGAACCACTGCTCTACACCTTGTTTTTCCTTTGCCTCACTCCCTGATCTTCCCCAATAGCTGTTCTTCTGGTGAGAGGCAGTATTCCCACAGGTCGTGCTATGAAGTTGAAATCTCAGGCCAGAGGTCCATGGGCTTGCTTTCATGTAAGCGCTCTGTCACCCAAGGCATCTTCTTCCCTGAGCAAAGCATTTGTCTTCTCAGCACAAATTGTCTACCTGCAGAGCGGGAGTAGAATCCTGCAGACTGCTTGCGATGCAATACAGTGGTACCTCGAGATACGAGTTCAATTCATTCCGTAACCTTGAGGCGTGGGAAACTATGAGATGCTCTAGTCGCAGTAAACTGGTGGGTCGTGTGCAGCCGGCCGATCTGCGCGATTACTCGTATCTCAAATGTTGCTCATATTTCAAAGCAAAAATCACTCTCTCGACGGCTTGTATCTCAAAAATCTCGTATATTAGGGCACTCGTATCTCGAGGTACCACTGTATTTGCAGAGTTCAAGCTCACACTTGACGTTTAATTGTGTTACAGTTGAGGAGACCACTGTTGAACCGCTGCCGGCACCTCCATCTACTTTGAAAATACGATTTGTCTGGAGTTCCCCAAACGTAGATCTCAAATGTCTTCCTTGCCTACAGACATGAGTCCCGCGCAGCCAGTTGTGGTGGTGGCTTCCCTATAAAACAGGGAATCGCCCGAAACACTGCCCAGACCACTTCCAATCAAAGCGCCCGGGCTTTAGAAGTTAACTTTACTGCCTGGTTCTGAACTTTTCATTTTCGTTGCCAGACAGGTTCAAAAAGAAGGTCTGTTTTCGTTTCATCAAGCTTAATCCATACATAACATCCTTTCCCACTATTTACTAGACGGCAGCTATCAAATGAAGATATGATGTCTGTGTTTGGGTTAGTGACTTTAAATTCTAATGACCATGATGTAATCACTGTAATCAAGAAAAGCTTGTCTGTCTTTAAGATTTAGGTCCTCTGCCATTGGCCTGACACACGTTAGAGCCTTTTCATTAAGCTACGACCACAATTTGGCCTAATTGTAATGATCGGGGATCCTGCTTTACACAGCCTTGTGGCCCCAAATTAAATCTTATTCCAATCGTTTTTTGTTGTGGTAGTGGTTGTTATTCTGGCAAACTGGTTTACAAATATTTGGATAAGAACATTTTATCAGCGGTACATATTTTACTATACACTAATGGGTTTGTGCATATGAGCGTGTGTTTTTTAAATTGTGCATTTTTTTTATAATTATATCTCAAGCAGAGATTCTCCTATTCCCAAGTAAATGTTTAGAGAAGTTTGGAAGTTTAGAAAGAATTAAGATGAGAACTGTAATGAGTATACACATGAATGTAAAATGTTTTCCTTAAATCTTTATTTCTCTGTGTGTTTTTTTTTTAAACGCTAAAAGTTTGTATAAATAAAGTGGATATCACACAATTTTCTGGGGTGAGAAAGTCTAGCTATTTTAAAGGCAACCCTGCTATATCCCTATTCTAGGCACCAACTTTTAGTTGTTCCCTAAAAAAAGAATCTTAAGACCCTGTTTCTCTCTTTTCCAGAGAAAAATACTTCAGAGTGAATTTGGAGATCAAGGACCATTAAATATACAATTTTGGTACAAATAACCATTGCAGTTGGTAAAATTTCGCTACTCAAACCCAGTGAAAGCCTGCTTCATCAGAGATACTCTGGATAACATTAACATGTAGCTCTTTCCTGACATGTCCTAAACCTATGAAAATCTTCTGAATTGGGATGGCCTTCTGCTTATTTTGCACATATGGGATACATTTCTTGGTCTTTTGGGTTGCAAGGTGAGTAGACTGTATGCGGAAGGAGAAAATGATTTAGTTGCTCAGCAACAAGTTGGCAAGGACCAGAGATTTTTTTTTTATTACAACTTGATAAGCTTTCAGTAGAATCCTGGGAAAGTGACAGAGAAGGAGAATTCTCTAATTCCCTGTACCTCTTTTCCCACTTCTTTGAAACTGAGAGTATTGGTCTATTCCGATAGAAACATGAATAATTTTTGCTTTGCATATGTAAATATGACTATGGGAGACTCTAAACCTTCTGGTTCCTGGTGATGTCATTACTACTGGGCCTCATTAATGGCAGAAGTACAGATGGACGGTCATCATTAACCTCCACTGAATACCATCTAGTAAGGCTAATTAATTGACCTACATTAATTAATCATTAGGTTGGTTGAAATAAATAGATTGCCATGTATACTATAGTAAGTACCATAATCTTTTGGTATATGCTATTTCACTTTCACTTTCTTTTGGTATATGCAATTAAAGTAATTCATGAAAACCAACAATAAAGAGACAGCAGAATTAATTCAGCTTATTTAAGCAAATTTTTCTTTAGACCTTATTTCTTGTAGGTTTTAGTTAAATAATAATTTGAATGTTTAATGTGAATATGACTAGTAGTGAGTCATATTCAAGATGGCAATAGTGAGTTAGTCTCAAGAATATAAAGGAAAAAAAAATTTGTTAAATGGGAATGATGGAAACTAAAATAAAATACAACCAAATATCATCAATATATTAGGGTATTTAGGTTAGTGGGTGTGATGCATGTCTATTATAAAAAATTGTTACTGAAGTCAGGCCTGTTAAACTTTCACCCTGGAGCCTTAGTTAGCAGTTAACTTACCAGTAGGCTATCTCTTTGATGTCTTCACTAGGTCTAACTAGAGAAATAAGTCCTTGACAATATGACAGGAAAGAGAAAAAACAATTTCTCATGTTTCCTAGAACATATTTCTCATGGCAATAAGGTTGTCTAGGAAAATTCTGATATACTAAGAGAAAATATCATGTTAATTTATATTAAATGACTAGAGGCCCAGTGCATAGAGCGGGGGAGTGTCCTTCAGTCCAGCCTGCTACCTCTGCAATCTGGGACACCTTGAGGGATGTCCAACTGCCTGTTTAGATCGATCCCTCTCACAATCCAGGACTGCTGGCTCCCAACTGCTCACCTGCCTCCCTTCCTGATTGCCCCAACTGCTTCTGCCTGCCAGCCAGATCACCTCCTAACCACTCCCTAGCTAGTCTGATTAATGCTTAACTGCTCCCCCTGGCAGCCTGATTGCCCCTAACTGCCCTCCCCTGCAGGTCTGGTCACCCCTAACTGCCTGTCCCTGCAGGCCTGCGACCCCCATCCCCAAACCACTCTTCCCTACAGGCCCAGTCACTCCCAACTTCTCTCCTCTGCCAGCCTCGTCACCCCTAACTGCCCTCTCTGTAGGCTTGATCACCCCCAACTGCCCTCCCTTAAAGGCCTGGTCCCTGACAACTGCCCTCCCTTGCTGGCCATCTTGTGGTGGCCATCTTGTATCCACATGGGGGCAGCCATCTTGAGTGTTGGAGTGATAGTCAATCTGCATATTACTCTTTTATTAGGTAGGATAGAGGCCTGGTGCACAGGTGGGGCCAGCTGGTTTGCCCTGAAGGGTGTCCTGGATCAGGGTGGGTGTTCCCTTTGGGCATGGAGTGGCCTGGGCAAGGGGCCTGTGGTGGTTTGCAGTACAGCCATGCTTCCCAGCAACCCAAGCGGAGACCCTGGTATCTGGGATTTATTTATCTTCTGCAATTGAAACTTTATAGCCTGGAGTGGAGCCAAGTCTTCTGCTTGCACAGCCAGTGAAACTTTGTTGCCTTAAGCAGAGGCCTGGGCTGGCCAGGATTTGTGGAAAGCTTGGCTTCCTCCATCACCAGGCACAACCCAAGCCTCCCTCCTGCTCTCTCTGTGGCCGTAGCCATCTTGTTTGGGTTAATTTGCATACTTGCTCTGATTGGCTAGTGGGCATGACTGGAGGGTGTGGCTTGTGGGTGTAGCGGAGATAAGGTCAATTTGCATATTACTCTTTTATTAGGATAAGAAAACAACTATGATTCTTTCACATTATCCAGTTTTAAGCTGTAACTTTTATGAAGGACCACTGACCTAGAAATTCAAAAAACCATGAAATTTACACACATGCTTTTAATCCTTATTAACTTTTAGTAAATGTCCATTACTTACTATTTATGTATGTATACATGCTGAACTTGATGTGTTAATTCACGTAAATTACTTAAGTTCTTAATTTTCAATTTAGTTTTTTTAATTGAGATTTTAGTGATACCTTTGAAATAAATGGAGCTACTCTTCAGATGACACCAAACCAGGATTCTGTCTGATTCTCTGTCCTAAGGAGATGCCGATAATATGGGGAACTCATACAGATTTCTATGGCCCCACTGGTTAGACCACTTTTTCATATTTTTTCTAATATTCCAGTCATCTGATATTTAAAGCAGCAGCTGCTCGATTTAATTTTTATGTGTTTACATGTTATTCCCCCAAAGATATTGGAATCTCCTTATGGTAATGCATCCCAGAAGCATCCAACACAATGCCTCGCATATACCGGCATCTTAAGGAAATGTCCATGGTCTAGGTTTGATTGGCTCTTTCTTTCAATCATTCTTTCTTTCTTTCTTTCTTCATTTCTTTTTTTTTTTTTTTTTTTTGGCTAGGCTAAAAGAGGTTAGGAGCATGGGTTGTGGAACCTCAAATATCAGAAGGAAAGGAATGGGTTCAGGCAAATACAAGTGAAGATTTTATGGTGTGTTTAAAGAGGAAGAAACAAATAGATAATGAACGATGAGGCAGAAAATATAGCTTCAGTGGGCATTCTGGGGGGCTTGGATATAGGGTTAAATCACGGATTTATCCTCGGAGGCAGTAGCCACAAACCCAGTGCTAAAGAGTGCCAGGGAGCTGAGGGTCATGAGTGAAGCCCCTCTGGTGGGGACAGTGGTAGGAGCAGTGGCACATCATCCACTTGTAAAGGGCACCCAATAGGCAGCCTCGCAATGAGTGACATTAGGAATCCAGGCCTCATGCTGCCAGACATGCAAATCTTTTAATTAATAGCCAAAAATCTTACTTTGTGAAATATCCCTTCTTAATCCTAATTTTTAAATCTTAACATTAAATCCTTTTTATAGACTAAATCTGTCCTAATTTTCAAATAGGATCTTTCTTTAAAAACACTGTTGGTCCAATAAAACATATCTACACACTTGGCATGACCCACAGAATCAATATATGACTTCTAGTGTTTGCAAAGTGGAGTTACAAATTTTTTTAAGCATAAGGAGTGAAGGTTTTACTGCCACTTTTTAATACAGTAAAATACATAACATACTTGGGAACTCAGGTGTAGTAATGCTGCTCAATAGACAACTAATAATTTTAGCGATTTTTCCAGATCATTGCTCAAAGGAGAGGTAGGTCTGGACTCCTCAAATATACTTCAAAAATTAGCTCATTTAGCCGAAGCTGGTTTGCCTCAGTGGATGGAGCATCGGCCTGTAGAGTGAAAGGTCCCAGGTCCGATTCCAGTCAAGGGCATGTGCCTTGGTTGCGGGCACATCCCCAGTAGGGGTGTGCGGGAGGCAGCTGATTGATGTTTCTCTCACATCGATGTTTCTAACTCTCTATCTCTCTCCCTTCCTCTCTGTATAAAATCAATAAACTATATTTTTTTAAAAAATTAGCTCATTTATTCAGCCTATAATTCAGCCAATTCTCTTCTTACGCTTCTATCTACCAGTTACTGGGGAGGGGTAGTTTAGGGAGGCAAGAATCCAATTCTGGCTTTATCTAGTTTGAAACTCAATCTGATGCACATATGTGTGTGTGTGTGTGTGTGTGTGTGTGTGTGTGTGTGTGTGTGTATCCCCTTTAGATAGTAGTTACTATCTTACATGACTCTGGGGCTCTGCCCCTCCCAACCCCTACTCCAACCCGCTCTGGAATTTGACTTCCTTATGTACACAGGATGCATCCACTGGTTTAGCGTTAAGCTCCAAATCTACCTGGTTTCTGGGAACTCCGCTGGCTTCTATTTCTCAGCTGCACAGGGGACTAACTCATTGTCCCTTCAGTGGGACAAAGGCATTCCCTCCAGGAACAGGGGCCATCTGACTTTTGCTGGCTTTTCTTTCCCCTCAGTTATAACAGGTTTCACACGAAGATCGCTGCAGGTCTCCAGCTGGTCCGTGGCCATGACTCACCTTCTCCCACCCAGGGGGCTCACTGAATCTCACCCATGAGTAGCTGAGGGAGGCTCAGGGAATTATATTGCACTGCCCTCTTAGGACATGGCTGGCCCATGTTGATGTGTCTCTTACCATGTGGTCTCTTCTAGTGAGGAATTGAGCAATGGCCTCTGTTCTACGTGTCCCACCCAATTATATATCACATCCCCTTTCTGTGGGCAGATAAGATGAATTAAAGACTCATACCTAACTGCTTTTTTCTTTTCTTCCCCTCTAACTCCTATCCTTCCCACATTTCCAGAGGCCAGAAAAAGATCTTATCTGTTTTCTACCATAAAAGTGTCTCTCTAGATCTCTAAAAAACCAAAACAAAACAAAAAACAGAAACAAAAGCAAAAATAAAACAAAAACAAACAGACAAAAAAAGCAAAAAACAAACAAACAAACAAACAAACAAACAGAAAACAAATAAAAGAAAGAAAGGAAGAAGAATTGTGGACAATCTTTTCTCTTGCCCCCAAACCTGACTTTGAAGCCTATTATCTTCTTGCAAAGTCACAGCTATTGTCTGTCTCTCTCTCTCTCTCTCTTCAGAGATGTTCCAGATCAACCCACCACCCTCCACTCTAAGCCCAATCTCCAGAGACAGGGAAATGCCCAAGTGTAATAAGCTTCAAAGTCATGTATTTAGAAATGCAAAAAGGAAAAGCATATAGAAACTTCAGAATTTCACCTATGTTCCCTAAGTGTGGGGAAGCAGAGAAACCAAAATTAAGGGAAGCTACATTCCCTTCAGCCCAAACTCCTTTTATAAACCAGTGTCTGCAGTTCCATTCCTAGGCAACTTTTAAACATCGGAGGCTTGCACATGGCAGGTCTGATATAAATATGCCATGAACTTTTCCTGATACCAGGGCACATGGATTCCGAGGCTTTTAGACATATTGAACAATTTATCTTTTCACTCCAACCAATTTCTACTCTCTGAATGTAGAAGGCCCTCAAAACACAAAATGATTTAATACAAATGATGTAATGCCGTATATATGTTTTAGGCTTTTCCTTGCCAAGGTTCCATTAAAAAAAAAAAGAAGAAGAAAGAAAGAAAAAGAAATTATTCTCAGAAGACACTGCACATGATGAAAGCTATTTATATCCCTCTACTCCCCCATTGCTCAAAGCGAAAACCTCCTCTTAAAAGCTTATCAACAAATGCTTCGTTATGGCAGGGTAAAGTATCTTTGTTCTTAATGTGTCACAGTTAATAACAATGCCTGAATTTATTGCCTCCACAGAAAGCAAATATTCTCTGATTATGTAAACAAAATCAACTTTTAAGAACCCCGGTGTTTTCATGTTGTTTCAGGAATACGCCAGCAAACCAAAATTATGTGTTGAAGGATGTGAAGTTAATGTAGTTTATGCAAATCCATCCATCTATAGATTTTGATTAAGTGGAGATATTGCTGTATACTCGGTAGTAATTTAAGGAAGTGGATTTCTCTTCGCAGTGGTATGCAAAATTAATTTTATTTGTAAAGGAGAAAATACTATTTATTTTCAACCTCCGTGCCAGCAATTTTAACAAACTGTTGTTGAAATGAAAACACTGATATTAGGAAGGATTCTAACTATTGAATGGACATAAAACTAAAAAAAAAAAAATAGCAACAGTTTAAAGACGTTGGCTGTTCTTATTTTAGAAGATGACTACACAAAGCCAGCCTAAAGAGGGGGATAGGATTTCACATTTTATTGGCGTTCAGGGAAACTTTATACCCTGTCTCTGGAAAATCAGAAAGGGAAGTGGTTATAAGGAATCCACATAATAATGTATGGGAAAGCCAACGCGAATTTACAAGGGCGGGGACTCTGCTGGTGAATCAAAGGCCTGCCAAGTCACATGGCGCGCAATTTATTAATCGTGGGCTGCCCCGCCAGCCAGCAGTTCCTCCGCTTTCTCCTCATTTATGACTATTCCCACTAAGCCACTAAATTACGTTTGGGCCGCAGTATGCGTGAGAGGGAAAACACAACACGGGACAAAGAGAGGAGAGAGTAAACACTTGGCAGCCTTGGAAAGCAGGTGCAGTGGGTGCAGAATGGGCCTTGTGTATGTTTTTGAGATTTCTGTTTAGGCCAGGAAACATGCGTTTGTTTTTAAACATTACACAGGTTACCGTTTGGTCTTCTAGGACCAAGGACGCGGCATCATTTCGAGGTAACAATGACTGGGATCCAGTGGGAAATGCTATGTGCCCTGGACCCTGTTCCAGTCTCCCAGCTGTGACCGTAAGTCAGCGGTTCTCAACCTGTGGGTCGCGACCCCTTTGGGGTTCGAACGACTTTTTCATAGGGGTCGCCTAAGACCATGGGAAAATGCAAATATTTACATCACGATGCATAACAGTAGCAAAATTTCATGGTTGGGGGTCACCACCACATGAGGAACTGTATGCAAGGGTTGCGGCCTTAGGAAGGTTGAGAACCACTGCCTTAAGTAATGAGGTTTGCAGGCAAATCCCGACAGCAAAGATTGTCCTGAGGGTTCTCTTGAAGACTCTCTTCAATCACCCTGAAAGCGGTGTCGCTGCTGTTGTGTTTTACCTGTGCGTGGATTTCTGAATTTAAAAAAATATCTATAAAGCTACCTATTTAATCTTCTCCGAGGAAAAACATCTTGATAGGTGGTCAATATTTTAAGACACTGCATCTCTAGATGCATGAGATTCTCTAAACTTGGACAATATCCGACAGGAGGGCTGGCTCGGGGCTTCTCCACCTGCACGCCTCTGTGTCCTCTATCCGAAGCCAGGACACTGTGGACTGTGCTAATTTGGGTTTCAGATGTTTGTCTTTTGCAACTAAGTCTCTACATTCCTCCTCCCTCTGTCTTTGTAGGTTTCACATCACCACAGGACCTTTCTTCACATCAGATTTTAAGGCGCCAAAGAAAGAAAGGGGGGTTGACGCCTCTTTTAAATAGTGCTGTGAAGTTAGGATTTTTCTTCCAGAGAAGTATTTCGTGACTTAGAAAACACACTGGTGTTTTGTGCTTATGAGAATGATTTATGGGAATGAACTTTAGCAGAATGTAGTCACTGACATATTTGTACTCTAAATAAAGGTGTTGTTTTTTTTTTAGTCTACATGAATAATGTATACAACCAAGACTTAAATTTTTACTTAATCAATTTTTAAAATACTATATCTTCGGAGTCCTTATTTGTTTGTAGAATTTTATAGTGAAGATTTATGGGCCTTATTGATATATGCATTCTACACATCCTTTACTTGTTTAGTGAAGATAGCATACATATGAAACAAAAAGTAATGCAAAATTTCATTCAAATAACAACAGTGGGATAAAATGCATGTATGTTTGAAGACCAGAATGTAAAAAAAAAGTATAAATAAAACTTAGATTTTATACCGAACAATATTACCACAGGGAAATATGTATGTGGGAAAGCTTGTAAGTTGTATGTAGTATAGTGAATAGTATAAATGATTTGAAGATTCAGCTCAACACTGTAATTGAAGCATATAGTGACAAAGTAGCAAGGTGATATTAAGAAGAAATCCATGTATAATAGGTGAAAAACTACTATATATGCTATTAAAACATTCCTCTTAGAAGTGGCAAGTGTACTCTAAGTCATCCAAGTCATCAAAACTTCAGAGAAGGAAAAGAAAAACAAAAAGAGGAGAGAAAGGAATGATAGTTTTGTTGTAAGATAAGCCTATGAGACTTCAGTGATTTATCATAATGGAAAGGCAGTGAGCAAGGAGAGGAAAATGAGAGCTTTAGCAGAAAGTACTTAGCATAAAACTTCAAAGAGACTTTCCATAATGTCTGTGATCCTAGTTATAAAGAGAAAAGAAAATATCCATCCACTTAAATCTAAAACAAATGGTCATTTATATGGCATAAGTACCCTTTGTCCACGCAGGAGGGTCAGTCAGACCTTAGGGAGAAAAAGAAGATAACAATTCTTTCTTTAGAACACACAAAGAAAAATAGATTTCGTGGCTACATTTTCTAATGTTATACACGGGACTATCTGAGCTTCGTTATTCTGAATTCTCTGCATTCACAGTTTTTGAGAACCGGGCAAGCCTAATTTGTACCCATCCTTATGACTGACATATACATTAGTTTCCATTCCCAACCACAATGTAGAACTCATTCATAACCATTGGAAGGTAAGAAAAGATAGTTTTGTTTTCCTGTAGTATCTTGACAGGTCATGAAAAGAAAGTAACCTGTGATGATTTATAGAGTTAAATATTATTAATTTTAATCATTTAAATTTAGGAGTTAAACTTAATAACTATTAATTTAATAAATTCATTTAAATCTGAATTCATGAAATTTTATGCATTGCTTTGCCTCTTATTTTTTCAAAGCATATTATGCACATCAACTCATTTGCTCATTTTGGCAATGAGATAACGTGCTTTTCTATATTACAAATAAAATTATGACAAAAACATTAAATGTCTAACCTAAGAATTCAAATGTGTCAGAGACACAGCCTCTTACATGCCGTCTTTTGACTCATTCAAAATCTTTTTCTAGAAGATGTGGTTACATATAATCTTAATAAGCACTTGGGGCTGTTAGACCCAAAAGTCGATGGTCATAGGAAGCCAGGTGTTGAGCAACCCTACTTTCCTTCAAAGGGTGACTGCACTTTGAAAAGGTACAGCCGAGACTGGTTTGGCTCAGGGGATAGAGCGTCGGCCTGCAGACTGAAAGGTCCCAGGTTCAATTCTGGTTGGGGGCATGTACCTTGCTTGCGGGCACATCTCCAGTGTGGGGCGTGCAAGAGGCGGCTGATCGATGTCTCTCTCTCATCGATGTTTCTGACTTTCTATCCCTCTCCCTTCCTCTCTGTAGAAAATCAATAAAATATATTTAAAAAAGAAAAGAAAAGGTACAAAAGTGTATACCTTCCCATCAGGGAGAATACAGATGACAACTGAAACTCTCACTACTAATTTAGGAGTATTGTCTGGGAGGTCACTTCCACCTTCATCTTATGAATTGGCATCATGTAACATTCATGTCAACCTTAATATTTGCAAGATATTAGGCTAGCATCAGATGATCACACAACTATGAAAATTACACAGATAGGATATATGGACCCTGGGAAGAAGAAAAGCAGAAGTGATTAAGAGTCATGATACCTGACGTACACTTTGAAACACCTCAGCACAAGCAATGTGACATAATGTGTTGTTTTTACTTAAGGTAAGCCCATACCCAGAAAGCATACTTGTGAAGTGGTCAATTGCCATGCTAATCAAAAATACCCAGTCTTGTCCTGACTGGTTTGGCTCACTGGACGGAGTGTCAGCCTGTGGACTGAAGGGTCCCAGGTTTGATACCAGTCAAGGGCATATGCCCAAGTTGCGGGCTTGATCCCCAGTAGGGGGGCATGCAGGAGTGGCCGATCAATGATTTTCTCTCATCATTGATGGTTCTATCTGTCCCTCCCCCTTCCTCTCTGAAATCAATAAAAATAAAAAATAAAAATACCCAGTTTTAACTTGGCACAAATGCAGCAAACTATCAAAATAGGCCGAACTTGAGAGGTGGCTACATGGTCCTGGTAAAATATTTATCTGTGATCAATAGCTAATATTTTGCTAATTAGGTTACTGGATATCTAAAATGGGTTTTTAATTGGTGAAACTAGTGACATATACTGCTAGTTTGAGAGATGAAATGTAAAATCAGAAATGTAAAATCTCAGACTCCCCTCCAGCCTTGTTATATCAGAATGTGCATTTTAACAAAATCCTGAGGTGATTCACATACTCTAGCTTAAAAGCATTCCCCATCCTTTCTGAGCAAGTCAAAAACTCTGGAAAGACCTGTATCTTACACCCTTAGGACAGTGCTTTAGGGTCAACCCTAAGGGGTCTGTTCAATCATAACTTTGTTCTCTTTTAGCCAGAAGAATAACATTAATTTTTACTTGAAATTTTGCATTTGACTTAAGAAAATATTTTGTTCAAAATACGGAACAGAGTATATAACATGGCGAAGAGCGTTGATTCACTGAAATTACAGATGAATTATCTCTATATCCAAGGCATTCTTTCTTTATGCTTATTGTCTCGGTATAATTACTAATAATGCCCCATTTCACTCTCAAAGGTATCTGGGTTTAGATGATAAATTGTATGGCCAATCTAAGAACAGGTCACACAGATTTTCACTTTTGTGCTTGCTTATTAATAATAGACTCGCACACTGATAGGCTTTATAGAGATAAGAGATGTGAAACTTTTCTTTGGAGAACTTATAGCATCTATGATATCTTAAGATTATTCAGCTTAATCTGGGGGATATGATTTTCTGGCTACTTTGCTGTATATCTGAAACTAATATAGAATAGTGTTGGATGTAAACTGTAACTGGAAAAAAATTAATAAAATAAATAATGATGGAATAGAGAGCAAAATAAACTGCTCATTGTAATTAAGGCTTAGATGACAATAACTTTCTTAGAGTACTTTACCAGATCTTATATCAATGACTATAATGCAAATTCATTCCATTTTATCATTTGCTTATAAACTACAGAAATAAAAAGGTTACTAGTTTATTCTGCCAACCTGATATGTCATCCTATCTAAAAGAATTATCAAATATGGTAAAAATGTCATTGGTGTATTGGGAAATACAAAAGAAATTAAATGTACTCACAAATCTGGAGTCTGCTACCCATTTGTCTTTAAGTCAGCTCCTCTACAAAATGCTTTGTAGTTTTAAAAATAAGATAGGCCGGAAGATGGTCCAGTTCTAAAATAAAGGTGCTGTTTATGTGGAAGTAAATCAAAATTAAATTTTAAATGTCTTAATCCAAAAAAAATCTTAGTCCAAAAAATCCAAAATAGTCATTATCTAGCCACATCTATGCTAACATTATGTCAGCCACCCGAATCATGTATACTTCAGGCAATATTCAATTGTAATCTATGTTTTGAATCCTTATCACAATATCTTACACAATTAATAGTTGAGTTGATGGAATTTTAATACTTCCTACGTGCCAAAATTGAACCAAAATGCATTTGTAAGAAAGCAATTCATTCAGTTCTAAGTTACTGTGTTCTGAAAGTAAATAAAATGGTTTGGAACTCTCATTTAAATAGAGCCTAGACCTGTGGTACATTTTGGCAGTGATGAATTATCTTGGTACATTCATGTTACCATAATGGCTTAGAAACTTAGGAACATAGTATTTATGGTAACCAGTTTACAATTGAGAATCAAAAGGTACATTTTCAAGATCATAAATAAAGCAAAATGCCCTCTTATTCAAGGGAAGGACAATCCAAAAACTGACCAATTGTCCAACGATCCCAATTACCTAAGACATCTCCTACTAGTGTGCAGGCCAGTGTGTGATTACCCTACAATTGTGGAAGAGATTACTGTGAATTTACTATCTTAGACAATGCCCTTATAATCTCACTGAATTTCAACTATTTCTACATTAAACGTGCCAGATAAACCCGAACATGAAAAGTGATATAAGACAGGTTTAGCAAGAGCGAAATGTTAAATTGATTGGAATACTGTATTGATGGGTCACGGAACCTAATAAAAAATATTGTAGTTTCTGAGAATGAAAAGCTCACAACACACTCAGATGCAATGTTGCAACTCAATGAAATGCCAAAAACTGTCCATTTCTAATTCCAGCTATGGCATACTCATCACCGAATGGTTCTATATTAGCTTCTTTTGGAAATGTATAAAGCACTGCTTTTAGAATTTGATAGAGTACTTTTAGAATTTGATAGTATATGTTTATAAGTGATGAAACATAGCCATGAGACAACACAAAACATATTTATCTACACAACTCAGCAGTCATAACAAATGTAGAAAGAAAGAAATACAATGAGAATTGAAAAATATAGCCACTTAACCCAAGTTTCTTTGCCTTCCCAGCAATTAATGTACAGTTTAAGAGTTTAAGAAATGAATTACAATTTAATTCTCATCATTATCACTATAACTACTTTGTTAAACGTGTTGAACATTAGGTGGCTAAATGTGCCTTTCAAATTCCAAACCTGTGAGCTATATTACTTTACCTTTTAATTTAGCAAAATGAAACTTATAGACATCAATAACTAATGTTTGATATCTATAAGATGCCCTGTAAAGACTATTAAGTCAAGAGTTAGGAGATATCATAGAAGTCTTATCTCTGTTTACCCATTCTTGTTTTATTCTTATCCAGTGAAGCCTAGGATGTGACAATGTTCATATCCTATCTCAGCCACTTGCTGGTCATGTGATCTTGGGTAATTTACTCCTCCTCCCTCTGCCTCGGTGGCCTATCTGTTACATGGCATAACTTGTAATAGCATTGTTGTGAATATTAAGTATGTTAATTCATTCAAGAAGGTTTAAATCAATGCCTGGCACAGAGAGCATTTAATAAAAACCATTGGTATTTCTTAGGCTCTATGAACTTTAAGACTAGTGGTTTTATAGCATTCTAGACGAGGTTTCTCTTTGCCCTTAGATGTTCACTTGAATAGATTTGATTATTTTGAGGGTCTTTAAACTTCTAAGAAAGTGAACATTCTTCTAAACTTCTAAAAACACACACACACAAAACACAAGACAATCACCTTCAAACCTTCTATCCTACTTGATATTGCATTGCTGAGGCAATCATAAAGCATTCTTAAATTAACTTGTATTTTTTCAAACAATGTATGTATCTACAAGGAAAGACAATGGAATATATGAAACCTAAACAGTGGCAACGCATTTAGATATAAGTGTGATCATGTAAAAAATTTAAGAGGAACAGAAAACCAAAATAAATAAGCAATTTAAACCATCAGAGCTGTGAACTAGAAAGCAGAAGCCACTACATTTTAGAGCATGAGAGACATTTCTGCAGAACAATTTGAGAATCGCTGCTTTTAAAAAACATTTATCTCTGTGATTTGTGCGGGTAAACTTAAAGCATGGATTCTACTACTGACGCAGTTGCTGACTTGATTTAAGTGACGCTGGCCACCGGAGGCTGAGAAATTCCAGCTGTCATTCTTTACAAACGGCATCTTTTGTTGAGAGGTTCTTCTCGAAGGCTGCCTTTCTGATAGCTGAGACATACCAATTTTATGAAAACCAAAGATTCAAGTTCACAAGTTTTTCTAAAGCCATTTGAAGGTTGCATGTATCAGTTTTATCGGGAGGGGGAGAGGGAGATTATCACTAAAACTATGCACTTTTGAAAGCGCAGAGTGTATTGACACAAGAGGAAAACATTGCTTTTGTCACCACGTGGAAAACAAAAGTACCTTTAAAAAACCTTGAAATGAGAAGTCATCCATCAAACTCATCTTGCTTATAAAGAAACTAGTCATAGTTGTCTGGCAACGTGAAAGTCTGAACTGACACAGATGAACTTTTCTCATACTCTGATACATAAGAATTTTGGATAAAATATAATCATATTAAAACAAACATATGGTGGGCCTTAAAAGAAAGGGAAATCTCCTGGTCCCCAGAATTATGAAGATAAATCAAACGTAGAGTGGAAAGCAGAAGCAAGCGCTCATGGGAGATTCAACCCATCTGTAGGTTCAAGGGTCTGATGACTGGAATCCTATTGCTTATGTGGATACAGCAGATGAGAAACGTGGCTAGCGGGTACCTTTAATGGGGCCTGAAAATGTACTTTCTCCTTGACAGGGGAACACAATCATTGACCCAGGTCTAGAGAGGGATGCTAAAATCTGAAGTAAAGTAAGAGAAAAAGCAGAGGAATCAAAATTCCAGAAAGGGTTCAAGTATGAGTGTACCATCTGAATTTATATTAGTTCATTTGTGTTTTATTTTTGTTATTTTGTACTTGTTCTTTTTTTTTTAAGTACAAATCACGCTTACCTCAAATTGTTAAATCTACCAAATTTCTAAAATTTTAACTAAACATTAACTGAAGTGTATATTTTATTTAAAATTTCACTCTTCATCATTATCTTCCCTAACAGAACTATTAGGTAAGAACGAAATTAAACCCAGAAGGAAGGAATGGTATGCAAAGAGATTATGAAATATTAGTAAATGTAAATAAGTATTCACCAATTCAATAAAATATTATTATTAATAATAATAGTCACTAATTTAAAAGATTAGTCACTAATTTAAATTAGCAGAATTAGGCACAGAAAGGCATATGCATAACAGCTTTTTAGTTCCCCTGGTTGCCGTTAAGTAAAACCAGAACCAGAAGTTATTGGTGTGCTTGCTTCTTATCTACGTTCCCAACACTCACAAACACATGACAAAATCACTAGGAACCCCAGCAACTATGATCATAGCCCATTACAGCAATTACAAATGAAAATCACAGGGACAACCACTATGCCACTTCCAGCGCCAGGGCTCTGGAATGTGCAGAGTAAATTAAAAGGTACAAGAACAGTTTTATGTGAATCAAAAAGAACACTAAAGTTAATTTGTAATTTCTACACGGTTATCAAAATGATCCAGAACAAGAAAAGGGTACCTCATGCACTGCTGATGGGAATGCAAATTGGTGTAGCCACTATGAGAAAAAAAGTATGGAGGTTCCTCACAAAAATTAAAAATGGGATTTCCTTATGATCCAACAATTCCACTTCTGGGCAGCTATGTGCAGAAAATGATAAGGCTAATTTGAAAAGCTCTATGCTTCTCTGTTTACAATGCCCAAGACATGGCAGCATTTAAGGATCAGATGTTCCTAAATTCTGTTCTTAAGGTCTTTTCATAAGACTCGTTTGAAAAGCATATTAAAAATGCAGATTCCCCAAAGAACAGTCAGTGATTTTTATCAGCAGATCTGGGTTTCCGCCTAACTATCAGCATTGTTGACAAGCTCCCCAGGTGATTCTGTTGCCAGGCAACCAAGGACACCTTGAGAAACACTGAGCTTTGCAGGGAATAATGGCTGGTGAGGCTGCATCACCAGCACAGGTTGGAAAAGACTCCTCTGATGAATAAAACAGTCTATTCTTTTTTAATTAAATGACTTGCTCTAGTTTGCTGGTGAACTGAAAGCAAGTTTTCCTCCTTTGTTTCTTGCCCATATTGCAGAAACCAAGAAGCAATTTTCCTAATATATATCAATGACAAGTACTTAGTAACATAAACCTGGAGTAACTTAAAAAAATTAATTAACTTCAAGATCTAGTTTAAGATCAACTTTTTAAAAACTCAAACCCTCACCATCACAGATGTCTTTCAAAAACTGACTAATTTCTAATAGACTCTCTAGACAAGTACATTTGTTTTACCATCTCTAAGAGTACATACATTCCACAGCCATTTGTGTGAACAAGTGTATGAGGACTTAGAGGTCAAGATGAGAGGCTGCTCTCACTGGGGATCCATCTCTGGGTTCCTACCTGAATGAAACTTAGAGAAAGACCTGTTTTTCTAGAGACCCTGCTCCCTCCCCTGCTCCCCTTTGCTCCCATGTTTGTGGGGGTTCTTACTAAAGTATTTTGTAATAAATTTGATGATCCAGAAGATAAAATAATGGGCACTAAAACAAACAAACACAAAAACCCACCTTGGGATCTCTGCTATCTAATATTAATCAAAACCTCCATTTCCAGAAAAATGGCAGCTGTTTATAGAGAATGACCTGAGATTCTTTTTATTTGTAATTCATTTTGCATATTTTCCATTGCTGCATCTTCAGTTTATAATAATTTTTTCTGCCACGTTGAACTGTTATTCATCAAGGCATTTGAGTGCATTTTTTCGTTTTCACCATATTTTCATTTTCAGAAATTCATTTGAGCCCTTTATATCCGTGTTTCTCTCTCCTTGTTATTCATTTTCCTTTACCTTCTTGAGCATGTGGAGTATATTTATAATATCTGTTTTCACACCCTTTTCTGCAAACTCTGGTGTCCGGGTCACTTCTGGGTCTATTTCTATAATTAACTCTTCTAGTTTTTATGGGCCATATTTCTAAGCTTATTTGCATGCCTAGACATTTTTTTTTATCAAGTTTCCAGGCATTGTGGTATTTTTATGTGTTGGGACTTTATTGTATTTCTTTAAATATTGTTTGGCTGTATTTGGGAATGCAGCTAGCTACCTTCAACCAAATCATTTTACCATTTTAGGTTTGTTTTTAATATTTTTAAAAGCAAGTTCTGAAAAACCTTTAAGTATAAATTTGTTCTTCTACTAATACAACCCTCTTCTGAGGATTCTACCCAAGACTTATACTTGGCTGGTGGCACTATGGACTATTCCTGGCCTCCTCTGTCTATTCCTTTCTGTGGGTCCATTACCTCATTCCCTGTACTTCCCTTACATACTTGTGCGAGCAGGACTTTACTCGGACCTCAAAGGCATCCTATGCAGATATTTGATGGTGTGTGTCTGTGTTACTCCATCATCTCTGGACTTTTGCCCTGAAAATTCTAGGTAACGTGGTGTCCCTCAATCCTATCTTTCCAAATTCACAGGGCTGCTGCGTACTGTTGAGGTTTCTCTTAACTATACTGCCTCCTGGAAACTCCAGGCCATGAGTTGGGACTGTTGTAGGACTCACATACTTTGTTCCCCTCGTCTCAAGGATGAATGTCCCGGGCTACAATTTGGCCACCCCCAGAAAAGGATGTTTCATATATTCTGTCTCATTTTCTGTTCGTTAAATGTGAGAAAGCAAATCAGGTTCTGTTACTCCTCATAGTGGAAAAAAAAAAGGAAGTCTAGACTGTTTCTTTTCTATGTAAATGATTGTATGGTTTTTAAAAATTATCATCTTAAATCGTATTACTTTGTTTCTTGAGTTCTTACCCATATACAGTACATTCTCAAGTAAAATCTTCTAGGAAAATACGTTTATTTTGAAGTGTGTTGCCGTTTATATCTTAATCATATATCTTAATATGTAATGAGATTGTTTTGGAGTCATGTTCTTTAATTCAATTGTATTTTCCATTTTCAATGGAAATCGAGTCTTTAAAAAATTTTTAAATATTTTCCATTATTTTTTTCCTAAAAAAACAAGCAGAATTGAACACCATGAAGACTTTTTAAAAACAAGTTCTCCACATGGGATTACATTTTTTAAATTACATATCTACTGATTCTGTATCAATTGAGAATTTTTCAAAGGATTCATGTTTTTATTTAGTTAATTATATAAGACTTAGAAGTGCAATGGCTCTACCAGTGTTGGGTCTCTGCAGTTGGTTCTTCATAAATAAGGGTTAAAAGAATTTTCCATTCATCTCAGGGCTTAGGAACAAGAGAAGTTAATGCCATCAGACACAGTCATAGCTTAAAAGATGTTTGTGAAGACAGGTTTATTTCCAATGAAACTATACATCTGCTTGAGACTCTCTGTCAATCTCCAATGAAAAAACAGAGACAGCGACAGAATTTCCAGTTTTTCTCAACAGAAAACGAGGTATCATACCAAAAGAGTATCATCTAATCATGCATGCTTATTTACCATGTTTTCTTTGTTTTCATTTTGAGGGTTTTGTTTTTTGTTGTTTTTTTTTGTTTTTAAGCAAGCATGAAAATTTTTCTTTGTCCAGAAAATTGAAATGAATCCACGGAGTCATCCAAAAAATTGGGGGAGGGAAACAAGAATTGAACTGAGGTGGACCCAGGATGATTGATTCCTGACTGGATCTTAAATCCACACAGCTCAATCTAGGTCAGCTAAACCTTCATCTTTCATTTACAGAGTGAGTGCTTTTGAAACACGCGTACTAAGAAAAGATTCTCTGGCAGAGAACAGCGTGTCCAATGGTCGGGTAATATACTATAATGACATTTTGATTGTGTACTGCACAAAACTGTTGTGTCATTATGAAAACACTAGGTAACATTTGTCAAATCTAAGAGGAGAAATGTCAAAGTTGTACCTATAATTAGTGTAGCGTGAAATTTAAAATACTCTCATTTTTACTCCCAGACCAGATTTTGAAAGTGGTCAAGTGTCTCTTCCAAGGTTTGGATTTAATTAGAGGGCACATTTGTTCCTTTCTTTTTAAATGAGATGAAAAGAAACAACTTCTCAATTAGAATGACCTTAGATATTGGCTATTGACAATGGCTCCAAACTGTTATTTATTACTCCCCCTGATCATCAAATCCCTTGATATGAGTCTTAACTCATA